>PVJA010031895.1:0-24546 GCA_004027025.1 Myocastor coypus
TTTTTTTTTTTTTGTCTTTTTGAGACAGGGTCTCGCTATGCAGTTCAGGCTGGCCTTGAGGTCACTCTTGTAGCCCAGGCTGGTCTCGAACTCACACAGATCCTCCTGCCTCAGCCTCCCGAGTGCTGGGATTACAGGCATGCGCCACCACGCCTGGCTTAGCCTATCTATATTGATCAACTTTTCTTTGCTGTAATAAAATGCCTGATGCACACAACTTAAAGGAAGAAATGGATATATTTTGGCTCATGATTTCAGAAGCTCGGTTAGCAGCTCCCAGGCAGAAACATCATGGTAAGAGGGAATGGCTGAGAAAAGTTACTCAACTCCTGGTCCCCAGAAAGCACAGGTATAGGGCAGAACCAAGAAGGGGCAAGGACCAGATACCCTCCCTCAGCTCACATTCCTATGGCCCACACAGCCTCACGTACAAGTGTTTACTAATTTGCTAAGCATCTGTCAAGCCAGTCAATTTGACAAAATTAAGCACCACCCCACCCTAGACTCAAAGTACAAATACCACTGTGAGGAGTATGAGTTTCTGCCATAGCAACCTTAGATAAAGCCCCATTTCACCTGCTCACCCTTTGTGCTGTGCCCTGGCCCCTCCCTAGCCTCCACACTTGCTTGGGACCACAACTACACTTAATAGATCTTCCTCTGTGTGTGTGTGTGTCTGTCTCCTGTGTGTGTGCATATATATGTGTGTGTGCTTGCGAGTGGGTTGCTGACTCCTGATCCAAGACCCTCATGCATACGAGGCAAGGCTGTACCACTGGGATACAACCCCACATCCAGACTTTTAAAATAAACATACATTCTCTCATACACTATAACAACTTATCATGTCAAGGCTTTTTTTTTTTGACAGAGAGATTGAGACAAGAACTTATTTAAATACATAATTAAGTTGAACTTGATTGTCTTGGGTTATATTTTTGAGGTCTCTGTATTCTCTGTGGCTTAAATCAATGACTTTTTCTGCACTAAATACTGAAGAATCTCAAGATCAAATGGCAGGGAACAGAGCTTTACTAAGGGGGCCCAGCTGACAAAACTTGTCCTGGGACAGCTGCTGGGACAGCTGCCTTTCCTTGTTCTTTCTTCTTCCACCCACCATAATTTTCTCTAAAAATTTCTCTTCAATTTCTTCACTTTCTTCTCATTCAAATGGACAGGCAAATGTCTGTCCTGGGAGCAACACACTGGGAGGAAGTAAACACTCAGCCACGGGGGTGACTCAGTGCTCTCCTGTCCTGGAGTCAAAGGAGTTCCCCTGCGTTTCATTTATTTTCGCCCCTTGAACACGAAGCAGGAAGGATGGAAAACACGTGTAGGCTGGTGGATTTAAAGAGGTGGGGAACAGTCCAAGGTCCTTGGTGGGGAGTTGGTCCCCAAGAGATCTGATCTTGATTTCTTGGCAACTACAATGAGCAGCTTTTGGAAGAACTGTGTCCTGTCCTCTATTTTTGCTCTCAGCCATTACAAAGATCTAGCTTCCTGAAATATCCCCCAGGACTTTTTAACTTGATAAAAAAAAAAATCTTTTTTTAACTTGTGGAGAACATTCCTCAGGCAAGCCAGGACTTTGGGTCTCACTCCATCCAGCTCTGCTTTCTGGGGTTCTATTATGCTCCACTCTTAACCATGAAAACTGGGGGACACACAAGAAGTTACAGCCACTAAGAGCTCCCAAACAGGCATGCATGGCTCCTTTTCTTCAGTTCACTCCCTTGCCTCTGTCAGCTAGAGAAAAACTTACAAATCTGGGGGTCAAGAGCAGACAGCTTGTGTTGATGCCGCTTTCTGCCTATGGAGCCAACTCGTTTCCCACCTTCCTAGCTCTGCAAAGCTCTGTTCAGCTTTTTCTACCGAGATCACAGAAGACAATGGTAGAGAGCAAGCTGGCCCGGTGATGGAGCCGCGTGAGTGGTTAAAAAGGGTGGCTCCTGAGGATGCTCTCTTGAAAGCTCTCTTTTTTAAAATATATTTGTTTCCCGCTGATTACAAAGACAGCAAATAAGTTCAGTGTGCCAGTGGAGAACTCCTCCAGGCAGCCTTTGAGTTGCTTGCTCCATGGCTAGAAATATCACCAAAGCCTTTCTTTGTACCTTGAAGGTGGGCAGTTGTTCAGGCTGAGGAGTGACAAGTTGTGCATGGTGCCACATGATTCATGCCACTGTGGGATGGCAATTTGATTCTCTGAAGCCAGCTCTCCACACCTGAGAGTCAGCAGGGCTGTATGGTTGTTGAAGGCCATGGTTGACTTTCTGTTTTGACTTCCTGTTCATACTCCTATTGCCTCTTAGCTAATTTATTGCACCATCCCACCCCAACCCCACTCTTTTTAAAATCTTTCTTTCTTTCTTTCTTTCTTTCTTCCTTCCTTCCTTCCTTCCTTTCTTTCTTTCTTTCTTTCTTTCTTTCTTTCTTTCTTTCTTTCTTTCTTCTTTCTATTATGGCTGGCTCAGCCTACTCTGGGAGTGGGGCTGGCGCAGCATGTGGTTCTGGAGATGGAACCTTGGTCTCTGCAGCTGCCTCTGCAGGCACCTTAGACCACTGTGTTATTTCACCAGCCCCCACTCTTAATGAGAGACAGACAGACAGACAGACACACACAGAGATTCATTTGATTTGAACTTCTGACCAAATCTCTAACCCCCTTCCCACAAACTTTCTATGTAACCAGAAAAACCAGTATCTAAATAAGCAAGTAATTATAAGAATTAACCATAAAATACTCAGCCCTCTGGAAATGCCTGTGACTTGGTCCTGTCTGTTCGGTGCCCATTGGCACATTCTAAGAAAAAGTATGGTAAAAATTTTATACTTCAAGTGTCAAGATCAAAGTGAATTATTTTCGCAGGATACCCAACAACCCTTTTCAGTAACAAAACCAAAACAATTTCCATCATGAAGTATGGGTGGAACACTGAGATAAGATTAATTACAGGTCACCAAGGCAAGTGGTAATTTGCATTGTCTATGCAGACATAGTCTGAAATTCACAAGGCATTTACCAAGGATGACAGAAATTAGGGAGCTCTGCTGCCTCCCCACTCAGTAAGCATCAGAGCCTCAGCCCCCTGACACTAATTCAGCAAAGCCATCTTCATGGAATTCATAGTGCAAGGCCAAAGTCTGGGCTTCAGGCTCAGGAAGCCAGAGGCTAGGATTCCTGTAGAGCCACAACAATCCCCTGTGGACTTGATGGTTCAGCTCCTCAGTTTCCCTAGGGCTCTGTAGGTCTCCTGGAGCTGCTAGCCCACTTTTTGTCATAGGGCCTTGGAGTTCATCTGATTCCTCCTCACAGGCTTTGCTGTGTCAGATGGTGGCGTGTGTTTGTACCTGCTGAGAGACTGCTGAGTCTTCTGAAGTTGTATAATCATGTCATAAACCATACAGACTCCAGCTTGACTTTCAAGTAAAATAAAAAAGACCTAGTGTATAGATGAAGAGGATAAAGAAAATCTGCTTGTTTTGTGGGCATAAAGAATAGATATGACCACCACTATCATAGCCATCGTTTCAGCCAAAGGATTCCTTGTAGGAAAGAGGATAGTTTCATTTTGGGGTAAGGAATTAAGTAGGATAAAATCCCCGGAGCCATTTGAGCTAGGTGTCAGAAAATTGACTATCTGTGGATCACTCTAGAAGCTGGCCAGAGGTACAATGGATCCTTAGGTCTTCATAAAAATCCAAGAAGAAATAGATTTAGCATAAACAGGAATGACAGTCCTCCTTTGGTGAACACACACAGTCAAGCCCAGACAAGCCACCTTCTTGAGATGCCCACAGTCCAGAACCTTCTTTTCTTCTCATAGATCTGTGGCAGAATCCCAGATTCCCCATTTACTGGCTGCGTAACTTTCGGTAGATCGCTTAATCTCTGAGCCTCCCTTTCCTCCTATCTAAAAAGCAGAGCATTAAAATTCCAAAAGGCTGCTGTGGGACTTATAAGTATGACAAAGGTTCACCTCAGTGTCCGGCACATGGACACTATAAATAAATAACAGTGAGTCATTTTGCTACCACCACCACACACAGATAGTTCATTCTGCTTCTACTTCACATCCCAGTCAGGGAAACTAAGGCCCACAGGACTTGCAATGTAAGTGACCCATGGCCCACAGCTAGGGCCTCACTGGTTCATGCTGTTCCTTGGAGTCACGTGGGTTCCTTGTAAAGGACAGATCCCTGGGCTCTTCTCCCAGAGGTCCTAATTCAAGAAAACTGTGGGGTGCCTGGGCATCTGCAGATTTAATGCGTATCCTGGGTTATTCAGGGCGGAGTAGGTCTCTGCACCTGTCCTGCATTCTCCTCTCTGCCTCCTCTTTCCCTCATATGTCCTATATTTGCTTTGTGTCCTCTGGAAGCAGGGCCATGACATCTGCCCGGCTCAGCAAGCAGGACAGGCCTCTGGTAGCACTCTGGGTCCTACAGCTAAGTCAAGTACATCCAGGATCCCATCCCCAGGACCCTCTCTACTCAACAACCCCCACCCCATCAGGGTGGGAGCGACCACAGGGGTGAAGGAGAGCTGCTATCACCTTGGATTTCAGTGGCTCTAGACTGGAAGAGACTGTCCAGTCCAGGATTAAAGGAGATTCCTGGCTGTTCTAACTCTGAAACACATAGCACCAGTCATAGCCATCTATGGTCTGGGTTCCAAATGCTTATTTCTGAGCTAGGTGTTTGTACTCTGAAATATATTAGCTACCCATAGAAATAAAGAAACAGAAATACAGGCTGGCAAGATAGCTTAGCAGACTAAGTGCTTGCTTTGGCAAGCACAAGCACCAGGGTTCGATCCCCCATCCCACATGCTGTGCTGACTCCACCCAAATCCCAGCATGGTGGTGTATACCTGTAATCCCAGCACTGGGGAGGCTGAAAGCAGGAGGATCACTATGAGTCTAAGCTGTGTAATGAGACCCTGTACTAACTACATAAATGAAAAAAAAAAAAAAAACACACACACACACACACACACAAAGAAGAAGAAACAGAAATGCTTAATACTGAAGCTGTAGAACACAGCGTGAAAAACCCAATAACCCAAACTGCAGGTGCAGAGATGATAAGATGAAGCAGAAGTCATCTGTTGATTTTAACCCTCTTTCTGGTTCTTGAAAAAAAAACCAAATCTAAGGAGAAAAGGACAAGAAATTCTTTTAGGGATTCTGTGGAGGTCTCGTTTAGGCCTTTTGTGTGTCGTGCTAGCGTCCAAGGGTCAAACCCATGTGGGTGCTACTTCTGAGTGACATCGTAGACCTCTTTAAATTTTTGAGGCAAGGCCTCACTAAATTGCCTGGGCAGAACTTGAACTTGATATCCTTCTACCTCAGTCCCTTAAAAGTGCCAGAGTTATAGGCAAGTGTCTCGGTGCCTGGTATATTTCTCAATTGATTTTAGAACCTTCAAGGCTTTAGAAAATGATGGCACAAATTCCTTAGTATAGTTATCTTAATTTCACAACTTGTAACTTTTTACAGAAATTGGTGCAATATATTTAAATGTTGGTAAAGACAGGAAAGAGACTCAGGAAACGCAAAACAAATGATGTGTTAGGATTAGGAGTGTCACTTATATCCTCTTCTTTTGCTTGTACTGCTGAGAATTGAACCTAGGTCCTTGCACATGCCAGGCAAGTGCTCTACACACCTCAGTACTGACTTATGTCTTCCAAACACACCTTTATTGTTGTAATAATGCAATTTATGCTATAAATAGAAATAAAAAGAAAACACATGGAGACATTTCCAAACACAGCTTTTGTTTTCCTCAGTACAAATATATGATTACTTTTACGTGAAACAGACATAATTAGATGCACAGAGGGACCAAAGAGAAGGAAAAGAGAGACAAAATCCAGTCCCAGGGAGTGGGCATTAAGAGAGGAGGTGGATTTACCTAGGGCAGCTAAACATGGTGGCAGAGACAAGTGCAGGAGAAAAGGAGGCGAGGTGCGGTGACACAAAGCAATAAAGGGCGAATGGAAAGAAGAGAGGAGGGGAAACTGGGCCCGCTACTCACAGTGTGGCATCAAGTAGGGAAACAAAGTAGAGTGAGGGGAGCTGGGTACAGGAAGAGGGACATTTCGGAGCACTGGGGGCACAGAGACCACACACGGGCACCTCATGAGTCATAAGATGTGACCTGGGTGTTGTTGGTGCTTACACTCTTGGTCAAGAAATCCTGAAGCGTGTTTTAGGCTAAATGGCTCCGTTGAGATGAGACGGTCAGGGACTCCAAAGCTGTGTTTGCTCAAATGCACAACTCTTCAACTGGGCTTTTGGAGCCTCTGGGTAACTGAAAGCAGATAAAGCTTGGCATCTCTGCCTTCATTTCGTGTCCATCTCCTTTGCTACTTTATTATTATTATTATTATTATTATTATTATTATTATTATTTGTCTTTTTGAGACAGGGTCTCGCTATGCAGTTGAGGCTGGCCTTGAGCTCACTTTTGTAGCCCAGGCTGGTCTCGAACTCACACCGATCCTCCTGCCTCAGCCTTCCAAGTGCTGGGATTACAGGCATGCGCCACCACGCCCGGCACCTTTGCTACTTTAAAGTTTGGGTTGAATCCTGCTCAGTCCAGGGGTAGGCCAGCTAATCACTTAAGGAGAGTCTGTGCAAGGCCTTGTGTATTAGCCTTAAATTTACCTAACCTATCTCGTCCCAAGATAAGAGTCTAAAGTGTCCTCAAGGTTTCAGGGACATCCAACTGCCAGCTTTTATAGCATACTGTTCCACACCCCTGGAACGATGCCTGAAAGTCACTAGTCACTGCCCTAAACCTGTAGTTGTCTTGGATTCCAGCAGGGCCTCTGCAAACAGAGCACCCCACGATGAGATTACCCCCAAGTAGAAGCAGTCATGTCATGGAAATCCCCACCCCCAACTATCCCCTTGCACAACCAAAACTGAGCTAATGGATCCATCAGACCCAACCCCACCACTGGCAAACTAATAAAAGCTGGCCTCTCACCTTTGTGATGGGCCAGCTTGATTTTCTGTCAGGGATGTGACCCTGTTTGCTCTTTTCCTGGAGCCCTTTCCCCATTTTCTCTCCTTTCCAGATAAAGTCTTTGCCAAATAAGTTTGCACTTTGCCTCACTTTTAATTTGTGCTATCATTGAGACAGATGGGGGGGTGGCAAGAACCAGTTCATCATTACACAGCATACATTGGGCTTGCAGCTATGCATTCAGATGAGGGCAAGGAGCACTCTGACCCTAGGAAAGTACAGCTGTAAAAAAGTAACCAAATCGGCTCCCAAGGTCATCACTGAGACCACAGGAGGAAATGGTGCTGTAAGCCCTGTGTTCCACAGTAGCACCCTGTGGACAACGTCGATCCCCGGGACGCTAATAGGGCTGCTGACATGGGAGAAAGTCCTTGTTCTGAGGAGACATGCTAATGTTGTAGGAGTAAACTGTCTGTCTGTCTGTAAACTGTCGGGGGCTCAACAACATAGTACTACATACAGCTTTGTTCACCTTTTTTTCCTTCTTGAGACAAGACCTTGCTATGCAGTTCAGGCTGGCCTTCGGCTCACTTTGTAGCCCAGGCTAGTCTTGAACTCTCAGTGATCCTCCTGCCTCAGCCTCCCAAGTGCTGGGATTACAGGTGTATGCCACCACAATAAATTATATATTGTGCCAATTTTCTCATATATTATAAATATAATAAATTTTATGTTCCATGTGCAAAAATTAGATGTGTATAGAATACAACCTTCAACACAAATATAGCAAAAGGTCAAGAACTGGTGAAAATGGGTGACTTCTCTGCCTTTTCATGTGAAATTTCTTAAAAGAAAAAAAAATAGGGTAAAGAAACATAATTCCAGCCCTCAGACCAGTTCTGGGAAACATCTAGTCAGCCTGAAATAGCTTATCTCTCTGCCCCGCCAGGCTCTTCCCTGCTCTTTCCTCCCCCAGCTCCTTTCCTCTGAAAGGGAGGGAAGAGCCAACTAAACTGATCAGTGTTTTAAAGACACCAGACCCATGGCCAGCTAGTGGGTGACAGGGAGCCAACCTGGAGCACAGGACACATGTCCTGGGCTGGCCATGGTGGCCTGAGAGGCAGGTGAGTGCTAGAGAACCAGCCAAGGGCCTCTCCTTTTGGCTCCCAGTCCCTAACTCTAGGCCCTTTAAAGAGAGAGAAGAAAGTCAGCTTATCATATTTTTTTTTTCAGCAAGTCAGTAAAAAAGGAAATAAGTATTCTTTCCCCACCCCTTGACTATGCCCTAAAGGATCACACAAAAAAATGCAATTTGGCAAAGGCCCACAGGCCAGCCCTTCCTGCCTGCCACCACCCTGCCACCTGGGGCTCTTTCCTAAGCTCTGCAAAGTGCTCTCCTGGGTTACTGTCAGGCCTGTCAGAAACCCTCACTCACTTGTGCCCTCACTCCTTCAAATAATGATAAGAACTGGACCTCAGCCTTCCAGGAGACCTTGCCCTGCCATCTGTCACTGGTCAGTTTCTGGAGACCATGGGATATCACCTCTGTGTCTTCATGTTTCAGGGGGCCTCTCTGGCTATACAGAAGTTGCAGCTGTCAGGAGACTTTCATTCAGTCATGGAGTTGAAAAGCCTCTGGCTTAAACACTCACTGTCAAGTCTTCTTGGTCCAGGGTTGGGTGGGAAAGGAAGAGCTGAAGCCAGGTTCCAGGGCCACCAAAGGATGGGTAGAAATAACAAAACAGCCAGACAGCCTTGCACAGCCTTATCTCTACTCACTTTGTCACTGTGTCAGTCACAGGACTGAGAAAATGCTTGCGCGTTTAAAAGTATGCTGTTGACACTCCGTAAATGAGCATTTGTCTTCTCAGACACCAAGAGCTAAAGAGCAGAGAGACTGGAGGGAATGCCCATGTAGCGTATGACTCCTAGACCCACCCTACAGATGTGGACCAAAGTCAGTGGCAGGGGCTCTGCCTACAAACAAAGGGGCTGTGCCAGCCCATGGTGGGTCTCCTACTCGCCTTAGAAATAAAATGCAATTCTCTGTTCAGGTGTGACCAGTTACACCAGGTGTCTTTTAAAGGCTGGTTTCATCTTTCTCCACCAAGGTCTCTTCTCCAAAGATGTTGGTTTCTTTCCTTAGGATGCTATATTTCCAGGCAGCAGAGAAACTGATTTCCCGTAAAGGGATAGCAAGTCTGCACCATTTGTCTCAAGAAACTGGTGCTTATTCTGATGGTCTCCACACCCAGGCTGCACCAGTGGACACCTTGGGTCTCAGAGGAGTGTGGCTGACCTGCAATGGCTCATGACTATTTAGGAGGAATAGGCTCAAGGCACAGTCCAAATATTTGTGCCAGGAGTCATCTTCCCAGCACCACACCCTGGTTAGCTTCCAGGCAGCATTAGGAGACCCGGGAACTCAACCTGCTGCTTGGGTGCAGAAATGTGGGACCTATCTGACACACACCAGAGTGTGCAAAGCCACTGCTTGTGAAACCCCAGGAGACCACCATAGAAGAGCCTGATTTGACAGCAACATGTTGCATAGAGTCTAAAATCTTAGGCCACTGGGGCCCGGCGGAGTGGCTCAGTGGTCTAAAGCGCCTGCTTGGGAAAGCTTGGGAGGCTTCAGGGACTGTGGTTCGATCCCCGGCACCACATGCTGTGCCAGCCCTGCCCTCGGGGCCGGCTGAGCTGGCCATAAAAATGTGTGAATAAATAAACAAAGGTTCTGAAACAAGAAAAAATAAATAAAATAAAATAAAAAATTTTTAAAAATTAAAAAAATAAAATCTTAGGCCATTTTGTGCCATCAATACAGCTCCTATTTTCTTGAAAAAGAGAAAGGTTTGGGCCACACTCTGAGAATGAACTGGAGGGGACTTGGATATGGTGTAATGCATATTTCCCTGCTTCCTCCTCATTTGGAGCCAAAGATCATGAGACCCAGAGGAGCTAAAGTGTTTCTGGGAATAACTAAATTCTGAGTTGCCTTTTTAAAAACCAAAGACTGCATGATTTTCCCTTTGGCCACCAAGGCATCTTTAGGAAAGGAGTCAAGTCATAATCATATCCTGTTGCTTCTAGAAGCCAAAATAAAACACAACTTCTCTAGTCAGCCTGTGTCCAGGACTCTCACATTGTACCACTTTAAAAGTATGAAAGAGAAGGAGCTGCTGTGAACAGTCTTAACTTTTAGAACTACCTGTGTTGCTCCTTGGCAGGGACATCCAGAGTATTTCGCAAGCCTGCATGGAGAGAGAGCCCAACCCATACCTCTAATCTCCCTTCAGCCATGCATTCCCATTCCACAGTCACCCTGCCCATTTGTGAAGCTCTTCAACAAGCCTCTCCATGTTTCACTAAAAATGCTCAGAGGACTAAACCACTCCTAAGTGGTTTTGAGGTCTTACTGATTCCAATAATACTTCAATATTATTCTGTCTCCCCCTTCTCACCTTTAGCACATATATTTCTTAAACAGCCTGAAAGAAATGGGTTTGACTATCTAGGTTGGTAACTACTAGAATAGCAGGTTCTCTCTCTCTCTCTCTCTCTCTCTCTCTCTCTCTCTCTCTCCCTTCCTTCTTTTTTCTCTTCCTCTCTCTGAACTTAAACAAGAGCAGACTGAAATTACTTCAAAGCCCCACACTTGACTGACCTTGCCATTTCTGGTGTGTTTTGGGTTTTTTCTGCTTTATAATGAATCAGAAGCCCGAACAGCACTGTGGTGGATCCACCTAAGGATTTCTGAGATACAATTACCAGCCTGGATATCCAAACCCATTTCTCTTCTGTGTAGCTCAGCGGTAGAACATGTACTTAACATGTGTGAAGCCCTGAGTTCAATCCCCAGTAATACAGAGAGAGAGAGAGAGAGAGAGAGACAGACAGACAGAGAGAGAGAGAGAGAGAGAGAGAGAGAGAGAGAGAGAGAGAGAGAGAGTCTCTCACCTATTCTGGGAACAGTCACAAATACCCAAAGGTCTGTAGTAGAACACCGGAGCCTTCTAGCATCCTTAGCACTGCACAAAGCCAGCAATGGGACAGGAAGAAAGCTGTGGGGTTTTCCTCTGCTCCTCCACACCCACACACTAATGCTGTCCCAGCTCGCTTCCTTTCATTAAACACAAATCCCAATGTTGCCTTCTTAGACATTTTTCCTATGTAACTGAAGGCAAAACACATTAAATATTTGATCTCGTCTTACTATGATGCAAGCTAGCAGGTTCATAAATAATACACTGACCTGGTTCACATTTCTGGACAAAACTGATCATAAAAATACATACAAGCTTTTGCAACGTCCGTAGAAATTCCACCCTTCCCAGGTTTTTTAGAGCTCTCCTAACCGGAACTATTCAATCTAAAAAGTAAAAGGAAATCTGCTCCTTAGCTCCAGAGAGCTTTTTCAGAACAAATTTGAACACACACACTTCTCAAGCAACCGGATGGGCGCGCTCACACTTCAGCCACGCAGAAGGGCTCCTTGGAGTTTCCCATAAATTCTGAATGGCCTGAGAGGGATCTGAGCGTCAGCCTTGACAGCGAAAAACACCCCAAGGGCAGCAAGACTCAGCTCACGTCGGTGTCGCTCAAAGGTTTCCCTAGGTATTTGGGCATCTTTGTCCACTAGGACCCTCCCGGCACAAACGCATAAAGCCGTTCGCACACGATGGCAGCAAAGTGATGATCAAACATAAAACATGAGTTGAAGCTAAGACAACTTTTCCCTAACGCGCAGGACTGCACTTCTGCTAAAGACCAAATACTTCTCCTGGCCCAGCCTGCGCTTACAGTGGACAAAGGAGCCCCGAGGCGCGGAGCCCTCGCCGGACCGCACGGGGCTGGAGCTCAGGTCTCTTCGAGTGAGGGGGGCACCTGGAAAGAAGCGGGGTTACGGGCAAAGGGGAGCGGACCCACCTGCCGGGACGGCGGGCGGCGGGCGGCGGGCGGCGGCGCGACCGTCGCGCCCTCGAGGCCCGGGGCGTCCGCTGCTGTGCAGAGCCAGAGCCCGCGCCGCGCTATTTGTACTCTCAGCCCTTCACATGGTCTGATCTTTAGATAGCCGCCGCCAAAGAGCTCTTCAAGAACCTTTGCGTCACTTTGAGACGTAGAAACTTTGTTTCTGAGATCTGGGGCAGGGGCGGGCGGTGGGGGGGAGAGCGGCTCCCGGGTGGGGGAGGGGAGGGACCCCCGTCGTGGGGCGGAGACCGGAGGGGGCGGGCGGGGCCGCTGAAGGAGTGGACTTCTCGGAGCTCCAGCCTGTGGACCGCTGTGCAACCCTAGGAGTTAATTTCCTCCCCTGCCAAAGGCGCCCAGAAGGCTATGGAGGTTGCTGTTCACCTCAGCTCCTTGGAGCGATCTTTCTGGCCCACCGGCTCCTCTCCATCGCCCCCCACGAGCCCTGCCCTGCTTCTCTCGCTAGTGTCCCCCAGCTCTCCACCCTCCATGGCTTTCTCTGGCCTGCGGCTGGGACGTGAACGCAGCCAGAGGGACTTTGCCTAATTCTTTTCTGTCGACTGAGCCTCCAGCTGCTGCACACAATAAATACTTGCAGAATGAATGGAGGATGCGCTCATCTTAAGTAGCCGCGGTTCAAAGCGGCGTTAGCCCGAGCGCGAGTGCTGAGCTGCAGAAGCGCCCGTCCGTGCCTGTGGTGTTTGCTGAAGGAAGGTGTTTGAGGGGTTTATAAAGCAGCCCATTGTCTGCAATCATGTGCATAGGTTGTTTTGTTTATGAAAACAGTGTTAAAGATGAATTTAATGTTATTACACTACCTTTTCATTAAAATCACACGCTCTCTCCCCGTCAACAAAAGCAGTTTTGCCTTGAGCGGATAGAGAGACCAGGCTTTGGCTAAGCAGCCTACCTCTCCCCCTGGGACGTGAGGGAAGAACAGTAGCTAAATCCAAGCCAGAAAAGAAGCAGCGACGGTTAGTCTCGCCCCTTTATACCTGGGGGAGTTTAGCCCAGAAAGCCGCGCGTCGGCGGAGGATCCCAGCCCCGACGATCAGTGTGAAGTTTTGGTGCCACCTAGAAGCCAGGGCTGGGACTGCAGGGAGGGCGGGGAGCATTCCAGCTACAGGGCGGCCAGGCTGGCGATCCTGGGCCCAAGAGGGCATTTCACGTCTCAGCCACAGTGTGTGTGTGTGTGGTGGGGGGGGGAGACCACCACCCCCGGCTCCTCTTCCGGCTATGGACACAGTGGTCTGCAGCATCCTTCCTCTTCAGTGGACGCGTTAAGTGCTGTGCAGATGGGAGCTGCACAAAGTGAAGGGCAATTTTGAGGAAGGAACAGCACAGACAGGCATCAAAGGAACCAGTAGCTGTAGAGGCATTGGGGTGACTTCAGCAGTTAGCAAAGGCTCTGGTCTCCACCCCACTTCCCAGCTGTCTCCATGTGACTGTAACAGCATTCCCATCCGGTGCCCTTACTCCTCCCACCTTTCTCTGCTCCTGCCCAGCTGTCTTGGCACTGTCTCCCTGCATGGCTGCTTGGCACTGGTGGGGTCCCAGGGACTCAGTACAATCTTGGCTCTGTCCCTCTAATGTCTGTGTGGGTCTGACAGCCCCTTAACCTCAGCCTTGGGGACCTCTTGGGGGCCTTGTCTGTGAGACAGCATGGTAACCATGGTGATGTCTACCCTGCTGTGGGGATCGATGGGTGCCCCACTGTGCCCTTTCTCCCTTCAGTTGGGACACCCAGGCCATCTCCTTCCTGAATGCTCCTGACCAAGAGGCACTCAGAAGAGGACATCAGATTCACATGACCACATCCCTGAGAAGTCAGCAAGAAATCAAACTTTTTTTAAAGACAAAGTGTCATTATGTAGTTTGGGGTGGCCTAGAGCTCTAGAGCTCATTATGTATCCCAGACTAGCCTCAAATTCATGGTGATCCTCTTGCCTTAGCCTCTCAAGTGCTGGGATTACTGGTGTGTGCCACCAAGCCCAGCTGAACCAGTTTTGGACAAGTGTTCCTCCTGGACTGTCCCAACAGACCTGACACGTCTCCTAACTAAGGCATGCTAATCCCCAGTGTTTCTGATACTTATGGCTACATGACCCTGCTTTTCTTGGCATCTGCCTCTGGCTCCATAAAGATACTAGATTCTGACGTCTTGTCCTCAGCTTACACAGTGTCATGTGACTATGCCCCTGTGCCCCAGTTTCGGGTGGGAGATGTCACCCCTTCCCCAGACATGACTTCTCTTCTTCCTGACTGCTTCCTGGTCTGGGCACAACTGTGGGTAGGCACCACGGAAGATATTTTCTATGTTGTGTTAGGTTTTGGTATGAAATGCCCCCAAAAGTCTCACATGTAGAAAGCTTAATCACCAAAATGCAGCAGTGCGCAAAGGTAGGGCTTCAAGAAAATAACTGGGTCATGAAGGTTCTAACTTCATGTCACTCTTGGGCAGAGCAGAGGACCCCCATGGCAGGCTTTACTGCCCTGAGAACCCTGGACTCGTGCCCAGGACAACACCACAACCACCTGTGCAGGCCCAGTTCTTCTAGATGGAGTGGGATAGAGGGACTCAAGGGAAGGCACCCTGAGGAGTCCTGCAGCAATCTTGTGGGGTTGGGGCTAGGGTAAGATGGGTCCCTGAATGATCAGGAAGGTGGCTCTTACTGTAATAGATAGTGCTAACAAAACTAGTGCCTGATAGCAAATCAATAGCTAAATCTCGCACACCAGTTAAAACACATGGCAGCTTTTTGTTTTCCTCTTGATAACTAGAGATCAAACCCAGGGGTGTTCTATTACCACTGAGCCACATCTGCAGCCTTTTTCTCTTTTCATTTAGAAGCAAGGTCTCAGTAAGTTGCTCAGGCTGGTCTTGAACTTGAGATCCTCCTGCCTTAGGCTCCCAAGTGGCTGGGGTTACAGCGTGTGCCATGATTCTTAGCTAGTGGCATTCTTTAAAATTAATCTTTAAAGTGAGGAGAGAAAAAGCACATTCTAAAGAACCCCAAGCTTCTCACAGACCGGGAAGAACCCTGACGTATTCTGAGGGACCCAACTGTACTTCATGGCTTACAGGCTCATAAGGACAAGTGACTGCCAGCCTTTGCTCATTTACTTAGTTTTGTTTATTTGAGAAAGATGCACATGTTTCCTCTACATTACTAGCAGAGGTGCTGTGAATCCAGAGGTGAAGTTCAGTGCTCTACTCGGAACAAGTAGACTGAGTAAGAATTTGAGGCCTCTGCTCCCACTGCTCAAAGCCATTTCCCTAGCTGCTGCATCGTTCTCCATACCTCAAGATTACAGAGCTGTCTCTCTGGCTCTTCCTCTCTTCCATGGACTTCATGCACCTCTGTCTCCAGAGTTTCTCCTCTGTCCCTTCTTGTAAAGCTGGTCACCCTTACTGTTGACATCTGTGCCCAGTGCAGCCAGAAGTTAGTCTGAAACCAGTTAGCACCTCTTCTTCCCCTCCAACTCCAAGCTGGTTCAGAGCTGTGCGGTGAGCATAGAAAGCATCTGACAGACTCATTTGGAGAGCACAGAATTGTTTTTAGCCCCAGAAGGCCTGGCACAATGCTGGATCTGTTGGAGAAGCTCAAGAGAGCTGATTTAAAAAAAAAAAAAAAAAAAAAAAAAAGCTGTCATTTATTTAGCATCTAAGGAGGAAATGCTATGTATTGTCTTTTGTCCTTTCTCTACCATATGGATTTCATGCTGTATGTAACTATTGTTCTTTCTCTTGTGGTAGTAGGGATTGAATTATTATAACCCCCCAGGCCACCTTTTTTTATTGTATTGGTATAGGGTCTCACTACATAGCTCAGATACTTGGTGACCCTCCTGTTTCCAGCCACCCCAGTGCTGGGATTATAGGTGTGCACTACCACACATGGTCTCAGGGGTCAGCTCAGTGTGCCAGGGGGTGGGGCGAGCATGGCACGTGATGCTGAGGATTGAACCCCAGGTCCTTGTGCTTGCCTAAGCAGGTGCTTAGTCCACTGAGCTATCTTGCTGGCCCCAGGCCTTTTAAAATTATTATTATTATTATTATTATTATTATTATTATTATTATTATTATTTTGAGAGAGTCTTACTAAATTGCCAAGTTACCCAGACTGAACTCAATGCAATCTTCCTGCCTCAGTCGACTGTATATGTTACTAAAATAAATTCATTTTCTTCCTTTTCAAGTTGTGAGGTTTTTAAAAATTTTTATTTATTCATATTTTTGTGACAAGTCTCCCAATGCAGTTTATTTATTTATTTATTTATTTATTGTTTCAGAACTTTTGTTTGTTTGTTTATTTATTTTTATGGCCAGCTCAGCCTGCCCTGAGGGCAGGGCTTGGCGCAGCATGTGGTGCCAGGGATAGAACCGCGGTCCCTGCAGCCACCTGCAGGCGCTTTAGACCACTGAGCCATCCTGCCAGGCCCCAAGTTGTGAGTTTTTATACTGAATAAATTTAACAATAGTGTTTCATTATATGTAGTATGGAAACTGAGGCTCAGAGACATTAGGGGTCTTCTCCAGGTTTACACAGCCTGCAAGTGGCAAGAGCAGTTTTTCTGCCTGAAGTTCACAGCCTGGCTCCTCCCACTGGGCTGAGCTGTTTGAAACAAGAATGGTTCAAATAGGGGAAAAGTACAGTGGGATTCATGGCTTTCTTCTCACTTTTCCTACTCACCTGAGCTAGCCGCTTTTGTGGAATCCAAGCCTTTATATTAGGCCTTGAAAGAGGAAGAGCCACGAGGTACTCATCTTCACCATGCCAGGTGCAAGGAAGCAGACTGCAGCTCTGTGTATAAATTTGTAATTGATTGTAGCTGTCGGAACACAGGACGCGTTCCATCCATCAGCCTCGTGGTATTTATTAGGAGCAGGGCACAGAGAATACATTGGTAGGCAAGACAAACTTCCTGCCCTTGGAGAGCTGACAGGGAGTATTGACTGTGGGGAAAACAGACAATAAACATATAAATAAATAAGATAATTTCAGAAAGCAGTTAGTGCTGTGAAAAAAAATAGATTCCAATAAGAGCACAGAGAGTGACAGATGTGGAGGAGCCCCAGGGAATAGAGAAGGGCTGACTGCTTAGATGAGGCAACACTGGGGCCACAACCTGAGCAATGAGAAGCCAGCCATGCAAGGCCCGAGGGGAAAGCCTTGGGTGGAGGGAGCAGCTGAGCCAAATTGAGGTGAGTATGTTCCAGGGACAAAGTAGGGGAGAGGCAGTTGGCCAGAGCAGAGAACAAGAAGGGCAGTCAGTAAGTTGTCTGGAGAGGTACGAGGGTGGGGAGGCCACGTGTCCTTGTTACTGAATTTGACTGAGAAGGACTTCTGTTTTGGAGACATTTGGACCAGAGCACCTATATGGTCCCTAATAGGTGAAATGCAGGTATGCTACAAATTTTATTGTATTTTTCAGCACTGGGGATTTCCCACCCTAAGCAAGTGTTTCACCTGTCCTGGAAATGTTACTATGGTAGCTCCAGTACACTGATCCTTTCTACCATTTATCTACCCTGGGCAGCTGTCCTATCCTGTTCCTTAATACAACAGAGATCAACTGTCATGGGGTAGCCAGAGAGACGGCTTAGAGACTACCTCAGTTGTGCTACTGAGCTAGAGGTTTTAACCTGCCACAGCAAGTCTGAATTACACTGCTCTCCGAGGATCAAAACAAGCAGACAGCCACAGACACATCTGGATGGCCTGTCCCACTATCAGGCTTTGGCTTCTGGACACACACAGATAGGGGAGGCCTGGCTTGAGAACTTCTAGATAGCGCATCACTTCACCTTCTGTGGACACAGTCATTCAGTGAGGGAGAGGACAATCTCACGCCTTCCCATTTCCTAGCCAGCATGTTACCCACGTGTCAGGAAGTTCTTCCAGTTCAGATCTCTGACAGAAATTTTAGCTTCTGTCCCCTTTATCTTCAGCAGAGAAGACAGGCCTACCATTCTTTGTTTCTCTCCACTGGATCCTGGTTTTGTTTGGAAAATCACTTTTATTAAGCATTTGGTTGTGAAGATTATCTTCTTCTTCTTTTTATTTATTTTTTCCAGAAGGCTAGGAAATATTTTATTGGCAACCAGGGACACAGCCATAAGGCAGGGAAGTGTACAGGACTGAAAACTACAACCCAACAGCCAGCAAAGGCCCATTGAGCCAGGAACAGTGCATCTTGAGGCCCTCACAGTCTCCCACCAGGGAGACTGCACAACATAGGGCAGCCAAGACAGGAGGCAATCGCTCATATGTCCCGACCGGTGACAGAATATATACTTCACTATGAGTGACAAGGTAAGGATGTACAGAGGAGGGAAGACTCATCATTGCCTAAGACCACCTCCTCCTCTCAGAGCCAACACCAGGTGGAGGACAGAACCACCTAGAATCCTGTAGTCAGCTGCTGTCTTATCATTCATCTGTTTGCCACTATAGATGAGCTGCTGCTGTTGTGGCGGGATTCCCTCTCTCCTCAACATGCTCCTTGATTCGCTCCACCTTGTCTGTGGGTTCAGTGTTAGTCTCAATCGCCTTTCTGGTCAGTGTCTTCATTTTATTTAGCATCTTCTTCCCTAGTTCAGGTGGTGAAAAGATAAATTAATGGGTTTCCCACTGTAGGCAAAGCTTCCATGAGGGTTATCTTAAATACTGCTAAATTTGGTTTATTGCTTTGATAGCTATGTTTATGGAATATACACCTGCCATAAAATGGTCTTTTTTCCATTTCTCCTCTTGGGATTTCTTAGAGAAGATTTTGTATCTCCTTCTATGAGGGTTTCAGAAGCTCCAGATGGCTGAGGACTTCAAGAATGTCAACGTTCACTGCCCTCATAGTGCTTAGCCCCTCACCTCTATCCCAGACCTCCACAGCATAAATGCTTTTTCCTTTCCATAGAACTAATGTGCTGATGAGTGGAGGAGGAATAGCCCAGAGGAATCAAAGGGACATTCAAACATTCAGTGGCCCTCCTGCTCCCAGTTCCAGGGGTAATGCTCTCTGGTGCTGTCACAACTTAACTTCTGGGGTTGGTTATGCAATGTACATCAGCTTGTCTGTCACTGGGTTTCGCTATTACTAGCTCAGAAGGCAACTTTTTCAGCTCTGGTAAATCTTTTAATCCCCCTTTTTTCCCCTCCAGCTTCAAATATCACCATTTCTCTCTTATTCTTTCCTTTTCTTTTTAAAAATGTATCAGTAATTTAATTAGGTTCTTAGTAAGAAATTTAGAACACCAATTTAGGAGGATAAACTCCATTTGTCAGAGCAAAAATAGATTGCAGGTACCCCTGGAGCTGAGAAACAGGTTTGATTTTTGCTAAAATCTGTGAGTCCACTGCTTTCTGATCCACCTGGTGCTGCTCTGAAATCTGGTATCTCTTTCTCATTGTCAAAGATGTTACCCTCCTGGTGTCTGGTTTCTGTAGCTTCTTCTTGAAGCAAGCATCAGTGAGGTGTGGCAATGACAAATTTCTGGTGTGTTCTTCATAGAGGAACATGATTAAGTCTAAGAGGCCGAGTCACAAGTAGCAAGCCACTGTCCAATTGCTTCAGGACGACCACTCTTCAGGGTGACACTTTGTGTCACCCGGTGAGGATAATCAATATGGTGCTCGGAGTGATGTTAGCTCCAAGTGTCCTCACATGCTGACTGAAGGGTTTCTTGCAGTGGCTCAAGAGCTTTTGGGGCACATCTTAAGTAGAGTAGTATCTAGTAATTTTTCAAAGCTTAACTACCCAGGTACCTCCATTCTTGTCCCCACTGACTGGCTTTGTGATGGTAGCAAGAACTTTCTCCTTCTTTTTCTTCTCAACCTTTGGTTTAGGAGCTGTGTACTTTCTCTTGGAACTACATAGCAGATTGGGCATATCTACCAATTCCTATATCCAGGACAGGATTTTGGCTGCAGTGGGGCTGGCCCTTCTTGGACTTTTTTGCCTTCTTCACCTTACCCTTTTTACCTGTATCACTGGCAGAAGCCTTCTCAGTTTGTTTTTTTCTCTTTAGGGTCTAGCTTGTCAGTTTCTTCATCCAATATCTTACAAGATGGGAAAGAGCTCTCTTATTCTTTCATAAGTTTGTGCACTTGTGTCTGTACTCTTGGCAAAGTGAGTATTTTTTATTTTTCTAATATTTGCGGCAACCGGATATCCTTTTCAATTCTTTTTATGTGTGCCTTTTCCCTCTCAGTCTTGCCAAGACTTGTTACTGTGCTTCCTTTATAAAGAACCAACTTCTGACTTTGATCTATGTTTACTTTTCTGTCACCTTATGTTCTGTAGGTTTACTTTGCTATTCTAACTACTAAAATAGATGTTTGGCTGAATTTTCAGCCTTTCTTACATTCTAATAAAATTATTTCCACACAATAAATGTTTAAACTACTGTTTTGATAAACCAGACTTACATGTATAAATATCATATAGTCTCCCTAGTGTAAGAACTCTAAAGAAGAAATAAAAATGGAAGGGCATAACACAGCTGAATGGCAATCAAAGACTTAAGGATTAAACAACAAAGTGACTGGAAGCAGAAAAAGAGAGGAAACATAGCAGGAACAAAACCATGCACTTATGTACACAGGATGAATCAGATATTGGTCCTAAGAACCTTCAAAAGGTTTTTCACATTGATGATACCAATGTGCAATGCTAAAAATAGGCTTGGCATGCCTGTCATTCTGGTCTTTTAGATGTGTACTGCTTCTAATGTAAACTCAGTTACTGCTTTACTCTCTCTGAAGTAAATGGTTGAATAACAACAACAAAAAAAAAAAACAAAAAAAAAAAAAAAAAGGTGTTGGTTGTAAGAGAATAGGCAAAATGCCATAGGCTTGACAGGCTATAATTTTGTACATGCTTAGATTTCTAAATGTCTGTGTAAAAATGTGTAACTTTTTATCACATTCTATACAGATTTGTTACATTATCAATGATTGACACAAAACAACAATTTCAAGCTAAGTCTAAGATGATTGATGTTCAGAAAGACAGTGATGTTAAGATCAATTACCTATGTTATAGGGTAATAGTATCACGAAGCTTCTCTGCTGGAGGGTTGAGAATGTAAGTTAACAGATGAATTATTGGAGAAAAGGAAGGGCTATGAAGATAGCCAACATCTTAGCCCTAGCCCTTCAAGGTCAGTGAGGACTCAGGACAAAAGAGAACCTGTGCTGTAACATCCTGTAACTCAGTGGTATTCCAAATTTTCTGTCAAGGAGATTATGGGACCTCAGAGGAAAGGGATAAATGAGGTCTAGTGTGTCTAAAGAGTCACCTGGAGAAAAAATATTCTCTCAGGCTTTCACAGAAAGCAAATTGGTGAAGCAATGGCCGTGACTTATCCCAATGGCTGACACTGACAACAGTTCTACAAAGCACTGTACATGGTTCCAAAGTTAATCCTGAGGGGATTTGACCTTGGAAGATACAAAAGATGAATGTTTTTTGTTACACAGGTCTTGCTTTGACTTACCCTTGATCACCCAGCAGAAAAGCTTAATTATGAGGCATAAAATGCAGAGCTAGATTAGTATGATGAAAGAGGCTTAAATCAATAGCCTCCAACATTGCCAGTTTCACCGGTAACCCAGTGTAAATAAGGAACATTGGACTATATATACAACTACTTCCTCTCAGTTCAAAGAGATTTTTTTTTCCTTACTAATATCAATCAAAAATTTATCATGTCTACACCCGTGCTCTGTATAACTATTATGAGGACAACAATATGCAATGTGTCAATTATTGCGAATGTCTTACTAACGTGTTTTGAAACTATCATATTGTTATTTATTAAAATAAAGTAAAAAAATTAAACTAGTTTTGCCTCATCTTTCAGTTTGATATATATATATATATATATATATATATATTTGTTAAATTTTATGATTTCTTCTTGAACTGTTAATTTCTAAATACATAAGGATTAATATCTAGTTATCCTTTAATTTTGGTTTCTCATCTAATTGCACTGTGGCTGGAGGGTGGCACAACGCTTGGCTTTTTGCTGAGGTTGACCCCATCTAGTGTGTAGTTAGCTTAAAGTTCTGTGTGCTTAAAAAGAATGTATGGTTGCTAGATGCACTGTTTTGTACCTTACTAAATGCTTAGCTCTTTCACATATTCATCTGCTATTTTCCTTGTCTAAACTCTCAGGAATAGCTGGGTGTGGTGGCTCATGCCTGTAATCCCAGCACTCGGGAGGCTAAGGCAGGAGGATCAGTGCGAGTTCGAGACCAGCATGGGCTACAAAAGTGAGCTCAAGGCCAGCCTGAACTGCATAGTGAGACCCTGTCTCAAAAAAGACAAAAAAAAAAAAAAATAAAAATAAAATAAAATAAAATAAACTCTCAGGAATTATGAAGCATGTTATAACCTCCCATTATGTTGGATTATGTATTTTCCCATGTTTTTCAGTTTTGCTCTCATAATATTTTAAGACTGTGTTATTAGAGATATATGTACTAATTTAGCATGTGTTTTTCTGGAGAATGGAGTAGGCCTATTGTTACATAAGCTAGTAAGGCCTTTCCAGGCCCACTTCAATGCACAACTCCTGGGAGGCCATTCATAGCAGTTGATGGAATGGCAGACTGAAGAGTAAGATGGTTTCTTTGGTCCCTCAAACAGTGCTTTGATTTTTGTGACTTACTAATATAGCTTTATCAGACTTGCTTTGTTTAGTATCTAATATAGCTTTTCTATCCTTTTTTAAAAATAACCTACATTGCCTCTCTCTTAAACAGATGGCTGCATCCTTTAAAAATCCAGTTTGAAATCCCAGTACTAGAGAGGCTGAGGCAGGAGGCTCTCCATGATTGAACCCAGCCTGGGCTACATAGTGAACTCAAGGCCAGCCTGAACTACACAGTGAAACCCTGTCTCAAACCAAACCAAACAACACACAAATCTGTATCATTTGATAATGGCTCTTCTCTACATTTAATCCATTTATGTATATAGTAGTTATTGACCCATTTAGATCTATTTCTACTATCCTACTTCAGATACTGTAGTTGTTCTGACTTTTTCTCCTCTATTTTGTCTTCTTATGAGCCGACTATATTTTCTTTTGCGGTCATCGTATGTTTTATCACTATACTTACTATTTTTTCTGAGATGGAGTCTTGCTATGTAGTTCAGTCTTGCTTGAGTTCACTATGTAGCACACTGGGCAGTAACTCAAAGCTTCTTGCCTCAGCCTGCCAACTGCCGGGATCGTAGCTGTGTGCCTCCATGCCCAGCTTGTGTTACTTCTGCTTGCTTGTAAACTATTATCTTTTGCTTATTTTTAGTTTATCTTGTTAGCACACCTAACACACCTAAGTGTGAAGTTAACCCATATATTTATCTACACACAAGGGCCTAATATTAATTGATTACCTCCCTCCTTGCTTTCACATATTTTAGTTTTATCTTCAAACCTTATAATATCTACAGTTATTTTAAATGATTCACATAGTTATCCCATTCTTTATCCTATGTTCTTTGATATATAAACTTTTTTTGTTTTGGATCACTTCCTTTTGTTAGGGCAAACTAGGAGTATTTCTTCTGAAAATGTCTTTCATTTCACCCTTTTCTTAAAAGGTATTTTTATTGAGCATGGAGTTATAGAATTTCTCATGACACTTTGAAGGTACATGTCACTGTCTTCTGGTATATAGTTGCTGATCAGAAGTTAGCTGTCACCCTGCCTTCACTTTGGAGGTTATCTGGCTTTTCCTCCTGGATGCTTTTAAAATCTGTGCTGTGATTTACCAGGATGAATTTATTCTGCTTGGAACAGGATTACTGGAATTCTATAAATGCTTTGGTTAAAGTTTGAGCCTCTATTCTAATTTTGTCTTAGAAAGTGCTGTGGCAGACAATTCCCTGCTACAAATGGGAGCCAGCCTAGTGGTGGTCGGCATAGACACTGATGGAACAGGACTCTGTTTCTGCTTATTTATTTTCAGTGAAATGGAGGTCCAGACTCAGTAAAATTCATGCTCTCCAGGCCAACAGTGTGTCCTTTCCCTCTGCACAAGACTCGGGCTTCTGTAGCCCTGATGGGAAGGATCTGACATCTTGCAAGCAAGCTGAAGCATGAGCCTCACACCTGCTTCCTGTTTTTTCACTTTGAAGAAAATAAGCCACATGTGGTTGCCTTCATTTGTAATTAAATAAACAGTACAAATAAGTCAATTTAGTCTCACTTAGCAAAGTGTTTTATTCAAAAGCTTCTCAGCACCATCTAGTTGTCAGAAAGAATGAACATCACCTTTTCCTGCCCCTCAACCTGAGCGCAGAGGCAAAAGTTAAGCCAATTGGCTAGAGCTCCCCCTAAGAATTACAACTGAGATCATGACAAGGTTTTGGTTGTTTTCTCTCCCACTTTCGCTAAGCCTCTATTTATCCCAAAGCAAGCAGAGCTGCACACCCACAGTTCAGAGCAGGAAGGAATCATGTCAGACCTGATCAACCTCCTTCTGTTCTTGGGCTGTAAGAGGCACATAAAGTTGCCTTAAAAACATGAATTCCATGACTGCCATCCAGGAAGGGCTGTGATCTGAGAGGCCACATGCAGTTCTGAGAGCT
>PVJA010031896.1:0-24477 GCA_004027025.1 Myocastor coypus
CACCTGACAAAAGATCTTACATCAAAAGCACGTTTATCTTTGTGAGCATTTAATGACTTAGAGAAGAGGTAGCTAAGTTTCATAGACCTTACTGCATGCCAAAAAAATTGAGGAGGAAAAGAAAACAAAAAATTGGGGTGATAATTTACTTTTAATACATGATTTGTGCATTTGTTTTCAACACTGATAAGCAACAATACTTGTGCACAAACTGTTTTTCACAAAATATATACTAGTTGCTAATGGGCCCAAGTTTTGAAATAATTCCATTTTAAGCTCTGTAACCTCCTATAATAGTTAATGGTGATGTTAAGGTGAATAAAAAATGCCTTGCTGACTGGCTTAGCACTGTTATAAGTTTGTCTTGATAACTGACTTACTTGAAGAGGGAAGGCTCACAATGGGTACGAGTGACATCCAACTATTGGCCTGTCTAGGTGGAATAAAAAAGTAAACTAGATGGAAATCTCACATTTGCTTCTTCAGAGGAGTTTCAGTCTTCACTATCACCTTTGGATATCTATTATCAGCCTTCCAGTGAATACTCTTTCATCTTCCTGCAAAAATCCTTCAGTTTCATGATAAGGACTACCACAGAATTATGCAGTCAGATCTAGGTTTTCAATCTTTGACTGGATTCCCTAGCTCATTATCAAACAAATAGCTCTTAGGCCTTTTTGCACTGCATTGTAACTTCTCAGGTGGCCTTTGCAAAATATTTTGTAAATTTCAAACGTGTGATAGTCAGCCCTGATACAAATTCAAACACTAAAATTTCCAGAATTAATTATATTGTACTGTCGTCGGTACATATTATATTAAAAGATAACACGAGCAAAAATCTTTGAAACATTCTGGCATTTGCTACACAGGAATCATTTACTACTTTCTCATGATGACTGGACTATACTATCTCTTCCATCATGACATAGGTCTATTTCTTCAATATTTCACACAGAAAAGAATGAATCTGTCCTTAGCTCTTTTTCAATCATCATCCACTTGCTTTATGTAAAATAACCAGTTGGAACTTTAACTTATTGTCACTGGAGAAGGCAAGAGCATTTTCAGTGTAATAATATAGAATTATGTGAAAGTAATTCAATTTAAGGGCACATGCATAGGATGAATGTAAGAGGCTTGACTATTGTATAATTAAGATTTGATATCAAAGGATGTCTAATGTTAAGTGCAGGTTATGAAATCTAGGTAACAAGATAGAACAAAAGATTTTAGTCACCAGTGCCATGATTCTGGCTCTATTTTTAAGCCATGGCATAACTATGATTCACTTTGAGTAAGTGAGTAAGTGTGTGTCTTAGTTACTTTTTACTTGTTGCTGGGACAAATACCCGACACTCAAAATGAAGGAAGGAAAGGTTTATTTAGCTCACAGTTCGTGGAGGTTTCAGTCCATATTTGCCTGGCCCATGGCTGAGTAGAGCAGGGCAGAGAGCATCCAGTTCATGGCAGCTGAACAGCAACAAAATGGTGGCAGTGGCAGCCAAGGAAACACGGCAGCAGAGCAACAGATCCAGCTCAAGTCTGTCTCTGTGTCTCTCTTTATATTACATTCAGGCTCTCAACCTCAGCCTCCACCTTAGGCTACAACCATAATCCCGGAAGTACTTAGACCCATAATACCATCAGTACTAAAACCCATAATCCCAGGGATCATGGATCAAATCTCAAACTCTAGAAGTCCCTACCCTCTGACTCATGAGGCTTTGGGGGAACAACTAGACATAAACCATAACAGTGTGCTTCTAAGCAAAGAAAATAGGGCATATAGATGACAGACAAATTCTGATCCCCAATTTCTGGTGGGTTTACATCATTAATATCAAAGTACTTGTATTGTGTGAAAGCATGGATAGATGTAGGAGATATTATCCTAAGTGAAATAAGACAAATACAGAAACATAAATTCTGTATGATCTTACTAATATGTAGAAGCTTAAAACAGTAATACAATAGAAACATAGAGTAGAAGAGTGATAGCACGGGGCAGGGAGTGTGAAAAATGGCGAAAAGCTTACCATAGGTATAATTTTGCAGTTATGGAATGAATAAGTTCCAAAACTCTAATGTGCAATCCAGTGATGTTACTTAATAAACAATGTATTATGCTCATGAAATTGGATTGGAGAATAGATTTTAAGTACCCTCACCACTTATTTTAAGCATTTATCATGCAAGGTGAGAAAATGTCATTTAGCTTGATCTGACAATCACATAAATATCATAGAATTTTTCTCCTTCAGCAGATGTAAGTAGGATAGACCACAAAAAGTGCTAGATATGTCCAGCAGGAACAGTAGTCCTGGAGGTGTATGTAATGGATAGTTGATGACATTTGATATGTGTAAGAGTCACAGTATAGAAAGTCACACTTTATACAGAAGTCCTGCCTTTTTTTTTCTTCTGAACTTAGGTATGTACATTGCACCAATGGTTTCTAATTGGTCACAATGAAAGGGCCAGACAAGTAACTCAGCAGATTAAGGAGCCTGCAAGCATGCACAGGGACCAGGGATTTGATCCCTGGGTCTGCCATGCAGGCCCTGCCCCAGGGGCAGGCTGAGACAACAATTGAGACTGAGCGTGGTGGTGTGTGCCTGTAACCCGGGCTCTTGGGAGGCTGTAAACAAGTAGATCACTAGGAGTCTGATCTAGTAGTAAGGACCTGAACACCCTGTAGACCCTTCCCAAAAATAAAAAATAAAATAGTTACTTGGGAAATAAAAGTTTTAATAGAGTTTGCAAGAAAGAAATGTTCAATAGAGATACTCAGTGTTGAACAGTGAATGGTGAGTCATCAAACAATCAAATCGTTTCCCTTCTATAGCTTAAATATTACCGTTAGCTAATTGTCTGTGTTTCCATTATTCTGGTGTCTAAATTTTGAACATATTTTAATCTTCCATACCTGATGAAATCCCAAATTTTTAGGCTTATTTCAAAATATTCTCATTTCTATTAGCCTTTCCTATATATTTAAATAGATTTAATTACTTTTACTCTCTGACTTACTCCAGTATACTCTGAATTAGTTGAAGACAGAAATGATATATGTCTAATATATTCAAACTCCACAACTACCAAAATATTCAATACATTGATATAAACAACTGATTTATTAAAGCATATCTTATTCCTCAAACTGTTACAAATACCCTAAATATATTAATTTGTCTGATATTCATAATAATGTTATCATATAGTTACTGTTGTTAGAGAGGAAAAAACTAAAACCCAGGAAATTTAAACTTGACGCAAAGCCAAACAGATAATAAATTTAGAGTATCACCTCAAATCAAAGTGATGAGCACTGAAACCTTTTCAATGTGAAAACCATTGAGTCCTTCTGGAACTTGTTACACAGGAATCATTTGCAACTTTCTAATGACAGACTATACTACCTGTTTCAATATAATACAGGTCTATTACTTTAACATTTCACACAAAATAGAATTAATCTATCCGTAACTCTTGCATAATAATTATTCCATTGTTTTAAGTGAAAAACTAGTTGGAACTTTAACTTATTGTTATCGGAGAAAACAGAAACATTTTCAATAGATGACATAAAATTATGGGGGAAATAATTTGATTTAAGGAAAAATGAATGTGGGAGAAATCCAGGTGTTATCACTTCCCCATTAGCAGATAGTCAATAAATAATTTTTGGTGTGCAAAAGAATGCATCAATGGAAAGAAAATTTAGAAATTAGCTTAGAAACTCTCTTTTGCTAAATGAAAAGGGCAGAGAAGGAAATCAAGACAGGGTTAGTTGATCAATAAAGGAATAGAATTTAAAATTTTGATTTTTAAGCTTTTCTATTATTGTTACAGTTCCATCTTACTTTCCTCAGATGTGTCTCTAAAGGTACCTAAAATTGTTTCCAGTACCCTATCACACTTCTCTCTAATTATGTAAATGAATTCAATTTTATCTAATTTTTCAAGAAAGAAAGAAAAATGAGTTCATCTCTCTTTGCACGATGGATGTCCTTCTCTCCTTACAACAACACTTATTAGGCATGTTTTATTTCAAATGCAAATAATTTCCCACTTTAAATCACAAATACATTTTAAAGAATCATTATATGAATTCCCTGTTAACCATAATGATAGACAATATCCATGCTTGAATTTACCCCTCAATAGTTATTATTTTATTTTATACCCTGGTGTTTCTGATGTATTTTCTCTACATAACCTTCCATTGTATTCTCCTACTATTTCTCTTGTTTTTCCTTTCTTCGGTACCTCAGATTCGTGTACTTTCCTAAAATGTCAAACCCAGGAAGCTTAGTATTCTATTCAGTTTCATCTCAATTTGGCATTTGTCATCCATATATAACAAGAGTCATTTCTCATGCTAAAATGATTGGGTTGGCAGAAATTTTTCTCCTCTGTGTGCAAAGCTGACCAAATAAATTATTTTTCTTTCGCATTCCAGAGGTTAATAACGAATGAATCTTCCTGTTTTAGAAAAACCATTGGGTTCTTCTAATGGGTATATATGTCTTGTTGAGGTCAGGTTGACTTGTGGACATTCAATATGTCTATGTAGTAATTTTTTCCTGTTATTTTGCAGGTGGAAGCAAGATAGTAAAAGCGTATTTTGCTCTAGAAAAAGCAATAAATCCTTCAATGTTCATAATATAGAACAGTAAAAATACTTCCTTACCAATAGGATATTTTCTTTTGAAATAACAGGACACAAATAAACTAAACTACAACTGATGAATAGGGAAAGGAGTTCAGCTATGTTTGAAAGATGTTCCAGCAACAATTTACTTGAAAAGAGTTCTTCAATTAAACCTCAAAACCTACAGACACATCATTGATGATCAGCTGTCTTCTCTTACTCCTTCAGAGCCCCAGACAGAAAAAATAACAGAAAATCCAGAGGAGCAACACTCCACCAACACTGCATGAAAAATCTCAAAAATTTCAGTAATCTGTTATTGAAATAACTTGCCAACTTAGTTAAAAGTTTATTTTTTCTGTTGTTTTAGTTTTTTCTCTGACTTTTCTCCAATAACAGTACTTGTTTGCATAGACTTTAGAGTCTAACAATATAAGAAGGAAGTATGTTGTTACTTATTCAGGTTGGAGGTTATTTCTAGAACAATAGAGCTTTGTCACCATGTCACTTGCAGCCTTCAACTATCAAAATATATCTTTTCTATAAGATATATTTTGCAGCAATAAATTTAAAAGGTGTACATTCCTGAAATGAAACCCCAGAAATCTCACTCTTGATGTTATCATACAATTTGCAATGCATAGATATGATTTGAATACATGACCCAAAAGCAACCTCATGTAGAATACTCAAAGCTACTCTCACACAGCAATCACAAATCCAGCAGACCAGCAACTCAGGCCCTGTGGTAAAGATTTTTTTAAAAATCAAAGTATATATACACAATATACTAAGTTTGAATTCAAATTTTTAAACATAAAAAATACCACATTCTTTGAATGGCTATTATCATTTTCAAATAAAGAGGAAACATAATACTTGCAACAAATTTTATCATTTTTTCAACTTTTAACCTTTTATAGATAAATCTGTTTCAATCAAGTTGAAAATTTTTCAAAATGTCAGATACAAAATACTAGTTTACAAATAAGTCCAAGTAAATCCTAAATGAAAAGTTTTATGTGAATGATTTAAAATTTACTGAGTAGGGACTGGGAAGATAGCTCAGTAGAATAAGCAGTTGCCTGGCAAGCGCAAGGGCTTGAGTTTAAAAATAAGTATACAAGTAAATACATAAATACATAAATAAATAAATAATTTACAAAATAGATACGGTTCTTCCTTTGAGCTCTGTTATACCAAAGGGTACACAGGCCTTATTTCTGTGCTTAAAGAAGGGAATATTTTTCCTCATTGACCTTAATCTATAGTATTCCTATAAACTTAAATTTGTGACACATTTTGGTGATCTCTCAATGAGAGAAAGTTTTTTTGTGAATGTTTTCCCAAAAATATATCTATTTATATAACCAGCCACCATTTATCATTTTTGAACTCATGTCAACCCTCCAACACACATATCATATTATCACCCTGTGAAGTTTGCCCAACTTCAATGTGTTCTATGTACTCTTCCTCTGCTGGCTTCTGGTTATACATCTATTACAGCATGTAAATCAGTGTGTATCATAAACTTCAGATAAAATTTTTCTGTCAGGAAAAGAAAATAACTGTTAATTGTGATTGCCAATTGGATTAAGTAAGACTCAGTATATTAGTAAACATATGTTTGCATGTATCTATGTATTTCTTTGGGATGTTACCAGAGAAGACTGGCATGTAGGGTGGCAAGATGAGGGATAAGATTCATCACAGTTGTAAATGATAGCAATCAACTGGTGTTCAGACCTACTTCAAATAAAAGCAAAGAAGAAGGAAGTTGGCCTACATTGTAAAGTTCCACTTCACTCAAACAGGCATGTTTTAGTAATGCCAGTGCTTGTGGACATCAGTCTTCAGTTTGTTCATTCAGACTTTCAAGGCAGAATCACACCAGACTCTCCAATATATTTCCAGGTTTTCAGGGTTGGATTTGTGCTACATGCTTTTATTTTATTATACGTGCTTGCAGTACATAAGGAATACATATGTAGTGGAAAGTTAATACATGTACAGAACACATCTTAATTCTTCTTTTCATTCCTTTCAATCCTCTTCTGTCCAGCTTCCTTCCTGTTCTTGGTTCCTTTACCACTTATAAAAGAACTATCTTTCTATTTCTTATTATCATTTATTTATTTATTTATTTATTTATTTATTTATTTATTTATTTATTGTAGTAATCTCAGCCTTCCCTGGAGCAATATGTGGCACTGGGTATTGAACTGCCATCCCTGTGCTTTGCCTAAGCTTGCCTAAGGAGGTGCACATATGTAGTATGTGCTGAGCTATCTTACTAGCTCTATCTGCCTTTAATTTTGCCCTGTATTTATATTTTGTTTCTGTCATATAACAGAAAACATACAACATTTAAACTCACATTACTGACTTATTTTATTTAGCATTACAGCCCAGAGAGTAGTCATTTTCTTACTATTAACTCAAGTTTACTCCACTTTTTCATATAGAGAATGGTGTTCCCCAGAGTCTCATGTAGTCATGGGGAAGCTTATGGAATTTGCAACTGATTATTGTGGGTGTGGTTGCTGTACCTGCTCTAGGGCAGGTGGTTCGCATTTCAGTGTAAGGAAAGAAGGGAAGCTAGAGACTTGAGCTGCTGCTAATCCTCCCTTTTTCTCTCTTGCTCTTTGTTGCTACCATGAAAGGTGGTATTCTGCCATGTGCTAACCTGCTTTGGAGCCAGCTGAGCATGGACTGAATCCTCCAGTAACTGTGAGCTAAGTAAAACTTTCCTTCCTTTATTTTGGGTGTCAGGTATTTGTCCAGCAATGAGAGAAATGTAACTAAGACAGAATTTGATACCGCAAGAGGAGGGTCATTGTTGTGACTAAACCTGATCATGTAGATTATGAGATTTTCGGAATGGTTTATGAGAAGACATAGGAAAGATTCAGAGATGTTGCCTACTTGATAAGAGCTGGAACAGCTTTGGCTCTTCTTTAGGGGAGATTCTGGGCATATCACAGGAGACCAGAAAGCTGATGCAAAGCCTTCCTGTTAAAACCAAGCTGGGTAGATTTCTCCTACAAAGAAGGACTGCATTTGCTGTTGCACTCCAAATCATTTGTGTTTTGACTTGGCAGAAAAGTTGTCTGATTTTGTGTGTATCCAGAGACTTTGCCTGAGAGTAAGCTTAAGTATGGTGGACTGATTAATTTTCAAAACATATTTCAAAACAGCCAATATTGGTTTGGTGGCATGGCTGTTATTGGGGGATTTAGATTATAATGAAAATCATGGTCAAGGAGCCCAACAGGAGGATTTAAAATGTGACCTTGGCCAGAAGGGAAGTGCCAATAAAACTGTGTACTACAAACACAGAGCTAAGTGGATCTCCGTTGCTGAGAAGAAAACAGTCTCTTTGCTTTGCAGCCTTAGAATTGCAAAGGTCAGGGATTTTGCCTTGAGGGGAAATACACTGAGCCCCTTGTCCTAGAATGGCAGTGGCAGCCACTCGAGGATCCAGAATGGCACCAGCAGGGAAAATTTGTTCCTCAGAATCAGTGTAAGAGTGTTCCAAGACCAAGGCACTCAACCCCTGCAGCCAAGACAAAGGCAAACCTGGCTACTGCTCCAGCTGGCAGAAGACCTTGACATCATCCACATGGCACTGGCTCTAGGCACAATCAGAATGCAGGAGCTGTGAGGTTAAGAATCCTCCCACACTAGATTTCAGAAGAAGGCCTGAGAGGCTAGGCAGTATGCCCCTGAGAGGGCAGTGCGTGAAGCAGAGAGTGACAAGTCAATTCAGAAATTTGGAAAAAACAGAAAGATGAATCGTCTAAGGAAAACTGGAAGGAGGGAACAAAGTGCCCCAAGAGAGAAGCCATGGGAGCTATCACCAAGAGTGCCACATGGGTGGAGCCACATAGAGCTCACAATTTGCTGCAGATTGCTTCAGATGTTCCACAAAGACCTACAGAATTTACTGTTTGCCTTGCTTGATTTTAGACTTGAATTGGTCTCAAAGTTTTGTATTCCCCTGTTGATTACAACTTTTGGAATGTTAATATTTATCTTGTGCCTTTGAATGCTGGATGTGTTTAACCTTTCATATGTACCGAGGCTCACAGCTAAGAGTTTGCCTTAGATCTTGTAGAAGACTTGGGACTTGGAGTTTTGAGCAATGCTGAAAGTGTTAAGATTTTGTCAACTCTTAGAGATGGACTAAATGGCCTTTTGCAGAAAGGCATGTGCATGAGCCTTTAGGGGTCTAGGGGTAGAATTTTATGGCTTGTGTATAGGTATCCCCCCAAAACCTCAAGTAAGGGGCCAGGGAGATAGCTCAATATAATGAGCACTTGCCTAGAAAGAGCAGGATCCTTAGTTCAATCCCTAGTACCACGAGTGAAAAAAAAAAAAGCCTAATGTGGTCATCAGGCAGTTACTGGAGTTTGTGATTGATTATTGTGGGTGTTGGGTGCTACACCTGTCCTGGGGCAGGTAATTTGCATTTCAATGTAAGGAAAGAAGGGATGTTAGCTGCTGGAGATGCAGCTACTGCTCTCCTTTGTCCTCTGTGATGTGCTGCTCTGCCTTAGAGCCAGCTGAATATGGACTGAAACCTTGAGTAACTGTGAGCTAAATAAAACTTTCTTTCCCTAGTTTGAGAGTCAGGTATTTGTCCCAGCAATAAGAGAAGAGTAACTGAAGCAATGACCTTAACTCTTTCAAGAAGACATCCAGCTTGAATGAAATTTCTAGTTCCATTCTAAAAACTGGAATTCTCGTTTTTGAGGAAACTCCATACTTGATCTGTGGTCTCCAATTTCTTGGACTAACAATTTGTTCTAAATCCCACAGATGAATATAGTATACCCTCCTGTCTGTAGTCCTGTATGCCTCCCTAATTAATATCTCTGCATAGTGGTATGCACATAGTTATTCTTCTCTTCTCACAAATCCTAATTAGTACAAGAATAGCACTGAGCATTCAACCTATTGCAAGGAATAAAATGACTTCAAATCACCATGACATTTTTAAACTGTTTTATTTTTATAAAATTCGTAAAACAGTATTTTATATCATGAACCAGTTAACTGAAATATTGAAGATTGTTTAATATTACACAACATCAACATAATTTACTGTAAAAATTAATTCTAGTAATTTTGTGTTAACGTTGAATCATCACTGTACAAATTCAATTTGAGAAGCATCTTTTTTGGATCCTTCTCCAATGGCAAAGCAATATGTATATAAAATAACATTATACTGGGGACTAGAGAGATATATTTGAGGTCTAAGCACCTGCCTGGCAAGTGAAAGTACCTGAGTTCAGTTCCCCATGCCACTTGCCATGCTACTGGCTACAGAATAGCATGTAGTGGCACATGCCTGTAATCACAGCACTGGGGAGAATGAGACAAAAGAATCACTGCAAAACTAAACTGTATTGTGATACCCTGTACCCAATAATTAATATTTTTTAAAAAAACTATTTAGAAAAATAACATGGTGCTGTAAAAAATATAACAAAACAATATGAAGTCTAAAACCCATAGCCCAGGGGCCAGGGACATAGCTCAGTGGAATAAGGGCTTGCCTTGCAAGGGTGAGGTCCTGAGTTCAATCCGTGGTGGTCATACACCACTGCAATCACACTGAATGTCCTGGGTTCAATATCATTTCCATAGTGAACAAATGAAAAATAAATAGCATAAAAACAAAAGGATAATATAAAGAAGTTTATGGCGATAAATTTGAAAAGTTAGCTAAAAGGGAAATTTTTTGAATGGTACAAACTACTAAAATTATGCATAAAAATATAAAATCTGAGAAGCAAAGTATTACAAAATTGAACTCACAAAAAAGATCTTCTGTTGAGTAATTCCAGGGTCCATTATGGCTTTACTTGGGGATATTGCTAAATATTTATGAAAGAAGAAGTCAAGGTCTCAAAATCTACTCCAGGGAACTAAAGGGAAAACATTCACCACCTCCTTCTTTGTTTTTTTTTTTTTTAATATTTATTTATTTATTTATTTATTTACTTTTCTTGTTTCAGAACCTTTATTTGTTTATTCACTCATTTTTTATGGCCGACTCAGCCTACCCCGAGGGCAGGGCTGGCACAGCAGGTGGTGCCAGGGATCGAACCGCGGTCCCTGAAGCCGCCCAAGCTCCCAAGCAGGCGCTTTAGACCACTAAGCCATCCCGCTGGGCCCTCCACCTCCTTCTTTGAAGCCAACCTTAACCTAATACCAAACCATACAAAAGTCCAAGAAAAATACTTTATACTTATTATCCTTCTAAATTCACATGGACACATTTTTAATAAAATTTAGCAAATCATATCACAGTTCAGTGAATTTTATTCCAACAATACTACTTATCAGTGAAAGAAAATAAAGGTTTTGAAAATTGGAAGCAGATCAAGAAATTGGAAGAGCAGGGAGGGATGAGAGAGTAGGGGACAAAGCAAGAATCAACAGGTGTTATAACCATGTACCAAATCCTTACAATGAACTGAAAACATGTACTAATGCAACAGTACAACATAAACAAAAAACAGTCAATATAATTCCCCATAATAACCCACTGAAAAAAACTATCTCACTATCGTCAGAGGTGTATTTGTTAAAAGAAAACATTTACTCATGATTTTTAAATACACTCCCAAGAAAACTATGAATCATGTGTAATTTCTTCAATATGATAAAAGTCATCAATTAGAAACCTACAGCTAGCATTCATTCCAGTTGCTGATTTTAAAAAAAAAAATAATTCTTTTATCCTAAAAAGACATCCTAATGGTGTATACTTGCACCATTTCTATTTAATATTGTATTGAAATATCTAGGCAGTGCAATGAGGCAAGAAAAATAAATTTAAAATATTCATATTGAAAGGAAAGGAGACTGGCCAAGTAGCTCAGCAGATTAAAGCACCTGCTTAGGTAGACGTGGGGACTAGGCTGCAATCCCTGAAATGTCATTCTGGTCCCACCACTGGGGCACGTTGAGATGTCGAGTAGACTAGGCATGGTGATTGTGTACCTGTAATGCAGGCACATGGAAGGCTGTAAAACAGGAGGATCACTATGAGTCTGATCTACGTAGGAAGACCCTGTAGGCCCTCTACTAAATACACTTAAAAAAAACACTTAAAAGAGTAAAACTGTTCTATTCTCATATGACAGGATCATCAATATAGAAATCTGTATATTCTACAAAAATTAGTTCTGTAACTAACTGATGAATTTATTGACTTTGAAAGACTCAGAATGAACACATATTCAATTATATCTATATGTACTAGAAAGAACAGTAGCAGAAAAATAAATTTTGATTCAAATATGGATAACTAATAAAGGGTAGTCTCTATAAAATTTTACATGGGAAGGACCAGTGAGATAGCTCATCAGGTTAAGTGCCTGCTTTCGCAAGTACAGGGACTAGGGTACAATTCTTGGTCCCACATGCCACACTAGCTCCACTGTCATTGTCCACTAAGCCTGTGACAGTGTGAGTGTGGTGGCACCAGTTCTGGGGAGGCTTAAAACAAGTGCATCACCAGTAATCCAAACTGCACAGTGAGCCCCTGCAACAATAAAATGCATTTTAAAATTAACTGTACAGGTGTATTTAAATTTCCATATTTAGAAATGGGACCTGTAGAGATAGCTCAACAGTCTAAGAACCTGCCTGGCAAGCACAAGCACCCAGGTTTGATTCCCTAGTGCTACACGCTGTGCCAGCCCTGGAACCTCTGCACACCATGCCATGAAATGAGGTGTGTTGATGAATGCCTGCAATCCCAGAACTGGGGAGACTGAGACAGAGGTTCACTACAAGTCTAAGCTGCATAGTGAAAACCTGCTCCAAATAAATAAATAAATAATAAATACCTAAGAAAAACAAAATTTATGGGCTTGCCAGATAGCTCAGTGGAATAAATCGCTTGCTTAGGCAGGCACAGCAACCAGGGTTCAATCCCCAGCTGCACTAAACTGGCCACTGAGACCAGCTGTAGTGGAACATGTGTAGGATCACTATGAGTCTGATCTATACAGTAAGCCCCTGTAGGAATCTCAGCTCTGGGGAGACTAAAACTGGTAGATCACCAGACGTCTGAGCAGCATAGTGATACCCCGTAACAAATACATAAAATTTAAAAAGAAAATAATGGTAATGCCTTCAAACACAGAAAAAATTAACTCAAAATTATTATAGAAGTAGGATTGTTAAAAGTATAAAAACAGACATTTGTACGTAAAGTATGAGTGTATATATTTGTATGAAAAACAACACAAATCCCCATGCATGCATGTAGGATCAAAGAAGAAATGCCATGCAATCATCTTCGCCCTCTCATTTCATTTATTTCACTTTATTCCTTTTGAATATATTGCTCTTAGCTAGACGGTTGAAGGTAGTTATTTTATCTTTAAAAAACAGAGATAAATCCTTGTTTGAATAGACAAAGAGATTTTCTCATAGAATCTTCATGTAAACACATTAACATTTTAGTATCTAAATTTGATCAGATAGCTGAATAGAGATTTTTCAACTCTTAAGACACTATGATAGACATAAACCAATGATTGCTGATCACAAATTCAAATTGTGAAGACTTTTCTCTGTTTTCAAAAGAAGAAAAAAGCAGAACTGAAAAACCTATGGTCATGCTTTTATTAAGTCAGAAAATAGTAGAGACAGTAAAATAAATAACAAATTGAAGTTACTTTAAAGCCCTCCTTTTAAATTAATATTATTTTCTTTCAGTATGTTATTCTGTATTCATCCTACAGCACTAACAAAATTAGGCTATCTTCTTGGATATTGCATAGAAACAAGATCAAAATAATGATTTTCATTTCTACTTTCCACAAAGCTGTTCATTTGTAGTCTTTTTTTTTTTTTTTTTTTTTTTGTCTTTTTGAGACAGGGTCTCGCTATGCAGTTCAGGCTGGCCTTGAGCTCACTTTTGTAGCCCAGGCTGGTCTCGAACTCGCACCGATCCTCCTGCCTCAGCCTCCCAAGTGCTGGGATTACAGGCATGCGCCACCACACCCGGCTATGTAGTCTTTTCCATATCAGAAAGTGATATATATATTTAATGATACTAGAAATGCAAGTATCACACTACCACCAATGATACAACCATTAACAAATTAAAGGCATTTTACTGGTATGCAGAATTCTTCACTGTTGTTTACCTCCACTCTTACCACCTTAATGTAGGCTTCTATCATTTATCATCTGAACTACAACAGACTCATTGATCTCATTCTTTCACTTGCATCACCACACACAACCTGAAGTAATGAGTGGTACTGTATTTTTGGAACCTGGATTATTGTTCTCCATTGATTAAAACTAGTTGAGATTAACACATAAACTTCTTATCGGAACCCTTTATGATCAAATGCCTAACTACTCCTCAAACTCATCTCAAATTACCTTCAAACGTGCTATGCTCTAGTCACACTGAAACTTCCACTTCTCTTAAAACAACAATCATCCAGTTGTCTTTAAGACCTTTCACATTTTCTCCAATCTGATTAGCTATTTGTCTTCCATTTGTTCTCAATTTATATATTTTCAGTTCCTTAATACTAAACCAGCTGTCCAAAATGCCTGAAAGACATTTCAGAAAGATATAACAAAGATCACATTTCCAAGCACACCAATAGAAAGAAGCCACCAGGAAGAGAAAGCAATTAAAAAGAAGGGAAGGATGGAGTACCAACAACTAAAAAATAATATGAAAAGAATAAGCGAATACATATCAGATAAAACCACCTATGTAAATGGGCTCAATTCACCAGAGCAATCAAAGTAGCATTCTCTACCCTTACAATTTCTATAAAGTCCCTTTCTACAATTATTGAACATGACATTTTTCACTATTAAAAAAATGACAATTCAAAACTATTTGATTATTATATCTGTTGACATCCCTGCCATTTTTCTTTTTATTTTCAAAGTTATTAGCACATCTTTGCCATTTATGAAGTTGACAGTCAGCTTAGTATGAATTATAAGTACAGATTACAGCTTTTTAAAATTTACTCCATTTAGTACATGTTTTCAGTACATAAACTTTGCGTTCAACATGAGGGGCTTGGGCCTTCTATATAACATGGGTTAATTGTTTTTGCTCCTTTTTCCTTCTTCCTTCATCTCTGCTCAATAAAATTGAGTCTTCTTCTCTCGCAAAAGAGCTATCTTCCTATTTCCTACTATCTTCTATTTTCCACATTATTTATAGTTTGTGTTTCTCTTTTAAGAAAAAAATGATGTGACACTGAAGCTACCAAGTCGAGTTTATTTCACTTAATATTTTGATCTTACAGTGTATTCATTTTCCCACAAATTACTCATTTATTCTTCTTTATGCAAGCATACTACTTCATCATGTATTAAAAAAAAATCATATCATGAGTTCGAACCACAGTCCCGCAAAAATATATATAAATAAAACAGTGGTCTATTTAGGGGGGTGGGGAGGTAGCTCAAGGACACAAGTGACTGCCTGGCAAGTGTAGAGTCTTGAGTTCGATCCCCAGTTCCACAAAAGAGCAGACAATAAATTTAAAAAAATCATGCTTTCTTCACTTTTTCATCTGTTGATGGGCATATAGGCTGCTTTCACAATTTAGCTATAATGAATTGTGGTACTATACACATGAATATTTATGTATCACTGTAATATAATGTCTTTCGCACTTTCTTTTTTTATAATTTTTTTATTTTTTTCTTGTTTCAGAAGTTTTGTTTGTTTGTTTGTTTGTTTATTTATTTTTATGGCCAGCTCAGCCTGCCCTGAGGGCAGGGTTGGCATAGCATGTGGTGCTGGGGATCGAACCATGGTCCCTGCAGTTGCCCAAGCTTTCCTAAGCAGGCGCTTTAGACCACTGAGCCATCCTGCCAGGCCCTTAACACTTACTTGAAGATATCTAGAAGAGGAATTTCTCTGTCAAATGTAATTTCTATCTTTAATTCTATGAGGATTCTTGTTACTGATTTTCATAGTGGTTTTACTAGTTTGGCCTCCCACCAACAATGTAGAAGTGTTTCTTTTTCTCTACAATCTTGCTAATATTTTTAAAATTAATTTCTGTTATAGCCATATTCCTAAAACTATGATGATATCTCTGCTTTTATAAATTAGCATTTATCTAATGGTCACAGATGATAAATGTATTTCCATGTTTTTATTAGTCATTTGTATCTCTTCTGAGAAGTATCTATTCGTTTCACTTGACTGTTTTTTGATACTGTTTTATTTTGGGGAAGAGTATAATTTTGTGTGTTCTTTATATGTTGTAAGTATCGATCTCCCATCTGAAAGGTAATTGCCCAAAACTGGTTTAACACTCTGTAGTCTATCTCTGTTCATTATTTCCGTTGTTTTGCAGAAGCTTTGAAAATTGATATGACCCCATTTGTTGCATCTACAGTCTCCTGCCACAACTTCTTGCCTAATTGCTGTCTCTTTTTTTTTTTTTTCAATTTTTTTTTATTTAATTTTTTTTATTTTTTTCTTGTTTCAGAACCTTTGTTTATTCACTCATTTTTATGGCCGGCTCAGCCCACCCCGAGGGCAGGGCTGGCGCAGCATGTGGTGCCGGGGATCGAACCGCGGTCCCTGAAGCCGCCCAAGCTTTCCCAAGCAGGCGCTTTAGACCACTGAGCCATCCTGCCGGGCCCTGCTATGTCTCTTTGATTCACAATTACATCTCCACTTTTTAGTCCAGAGCTTAGTATATAGTAACTGCCCAAATATATAATTGTAGATGACATTGCTAATTCATTCAGTCTGCCGTAAAAAATGTACCATAATAAAGGGGTTAGAAAAATACACAGAGGAAGACAAAGCCCGGAAAAACAATGTTGCTAGATGTGGTGGCGTATGTTTGTATTTCCAGAACTGAGGAGGCACAGGCAATAGGATTGTTTTTGAGTGTGAGGCCATTCTGGGCAAAACGAGTTCAAGGTCAGCCCTAACTGCATGGCAAAAGCCTGTCTCAAAAAGACAACAAAAAAACAATCGATTTGAAAGTATCCAACTGCTGAACTTTTCTCCTTTGGGAAGATGGAATAGTATATATGAACTTCCTTAGTTATGAATAATCTAACAATTCTAGACTCTTAGGTGTTCTTTACAATAAAGATATATAACTGATTATTGGAATATATCATTTTATTTAAAAAGAAAATTATGATGATAATTTATCTAGTTCTTCGATACATTTATGTATTCTATATTTTTTTCTTATTCTTTATGGCTACAGTGATTTGTAGCAAGAAAAAAATTCAAGAAATAACAGGTTAAAATCACAAGCACAACTGAAGGCATAGGTTTATTTCTACAAACTAAAATATCAACAGCTTAAAGACTCTTATAGTACAGAGTAAATGGGTTCTTTGGTGAACATCAGTTTCTGAATCACATTTTCTCATTGGTTACCAAATTCACTGAGTAAACTGAAATAAGCAACTCATTTACGAAAACTTATTTACATGATCTGAATTACAGACTATTTTCAAATTGATATTCTATTTTTCATATACATAATGAATACATAGACAGTGAATTATGTGCTTTTAACACATCAAGCTTTACTAATATCTGAATGAGTTAGGTAAAAGATAGATTACCATGTGCCTTTTATGCTATGGTCAGTGTTTACATTATATTTTTGGAAATCATAAGGCAGTCAGTGATGGCTCTTAAGTAAAAAAGTAATGTGATAAAATTTTAATTCATGTTCTCTTTAACGGTGAATTTCAGAGTAGTAAAAAAAGTGGACTAGAGAAGGCATAACAGTAATTTGGAGACCTTTCACATATTGTTTTGAAACGAGACAAGAATCTCCCAGTAGGAGCACAGTAGAGAGGATCAATTTAAATGATAATTAGAAGTTAGAGCCCAATGAGCCTCTATTATATAGGGACTTGGTGCAGTAGGTGACAAAATGTACATGTCAAAGGCTCCTGCTGAGGCTGATGGCAGGATTATTTTCCCCACTTACAAGCTATTGGAGAAGGAGCAGGTCTGGGAAAAACGATCATTATGGATATGTTGAATCTATAGACCCTATGAAACAGAGGAAGAATATTGCATGCTGATTTATATTACATTAAGTTATTCCCTTCTAACATTCTCCCATGGAATTATAGGATCACAGTCTCCTATAGAGTCAAATATACAGAATGCCACTGAGCAGGTGTTCAAACATAGTTTCTGACTTGATTTGATTTTCATATACACTACCTCAGGCCACCAATGACAGCTACCTGGACAAGCAAAACAGGAAGGGAGTATTCAGCGAAAGTGATAAAACAAGTCTGTATGTAGTCTGTGCAAATTATCCCTTTTGTCAGCCAAGTTCCTTGAGCTCCTGAGCAGATGCCTAGAGAAAATGTGGGCCTATATGGTTTAAAGAGGCAGTTTGGTTGTCAAGATTATGAATTATGCTGCAGCAGATCTGCCTTTCCTGCTCTCACTCGTTCTTCTCTGGAGTTGTGCTATGGCCAAGACACATCTGTGGCCCTGAAAGGAAAATGAGTGGAGTAGAGATAAAGAGACTAGCTATTTCTTCACTGAAAATTTAAATAATGAGGAAAGCAGCTCTTACTTGCTGCGCCCAATTACAGCACAGCCCAATCAGCTACCATTTGTTGGAGTAAATGCACTATTTAGGGTGGATTTTAAAATAGGCTTGCATCTCTTACTAAGATGATTTTTACTGTACAATAGTGCCATATTGTTGCTGTATTTAAAGTACTCATTTTGAGCAAGCAGGGACTGTGACAGCAATTTACAGAAACTTTTCTACTTGCTGCTGCTTTATCATATATCCTTCAGAAGGGTTCATGCCCATTTTGCTCTCTGGAAAAATAAATAGATTCACCCACAAGCAGTTAACCTGATTTTTCGCACTTTTCAGCCCATTAGAAACACATTCTGCCTAGGTCAGCTTCATCTCTAAAGCCACTGCACAGTTCATAACAAAAAGGTGTTGTTTCCCAAAGGAACAGATATACTTGAATGATTTAACCTCAATATCAAAGATAGGGCTTCAAATATCCAAATGCAAAACTGCAATAATCGCATTCCCAGCAGAAGAATAACAATGTCCATGTTGAGATAGTTGGCAATATATATTTCTTAGGAACTACATCTTTGCTTGGGCAGGACTAAGTCAGATGTACGGAATCCCAAAAGCTTGTACAAAAGCTTTTGAGCTCTGTAGACTGAGAAGCAGCATATGTACCCTAATGCTAGCTCTGTGCTTTAATTAGCTGTGTAACTTTTTGTAGATTATTGCATTTCTCCAGATCTTAGTTCTCCCACCCTTCTAAAAAAATGGGGCAGAAAATTATGGTCTATATGTTACTACTAGAAGGAAAAGAGAAACAGTTCTTAATCCTATACCTAGGCAGATTCCCACTTAATAGGGTTGAAAACCCTAGCAAAAAGAAAAATCTGCCCCCAATTAGCTCTCATGTCAGTTTCTCATGCATCAATTCAAATCAGTGTCAGCTTGGCTGGTAGCACATATGACTCTTTAAAAGTAATTAAACCTCTCTGTATCTCTGTTTCCTCATCTGTAAAATTAGGCTAATTATAGTAACTGCTTCATTTGGTTGTTGTGCTCTAATGAGATAATGCATAAAATCACTTTATGTTCAACACAGTACCTTCATTTAGGAAGCACTGAAAATATTAGCTATTGTCATCTATTAAAGTCTTTCCTATATTCAGTGGATGATTACATTATATATAATCTAGTATTGATATGAAATATGTAACAATGAATTATCCTTCACAATATTGACTCAATGTCATATATGAGACAGCATCCTTATTGCAGCATTTGGCATCTGCTTCCAAAATAAAAGTAAGAGAAACAAATAATTTTTAGTTTAACACCTATGATAGCAAAATACACTGTTGATTTTTTTTTTAAAAAATTTAGTGTAAGGTCTGTCAGGTCTATAGGGTATCACCACATGGATCACACTTGTAGTGATCCTCCTGTTTTCAGCCTCATAAACGCTGGGATTACAGGCACTCACCACCATGCCCACACTCATTTGCCATCTCAGTGCATACACGGGGCAGGGCCAGCGTGACATACTGAGGATCAAACCTGGCCATCCTGCACCTATTAACTTTTGTTTCCACTTTTAATATGGAAGTCAAGAAATAGAAAATGAATCCTCTTCCTCACTCCTGTGTTATCCTATTTGTAAGCATCGAGTCAGATGAACTTCTCTATTCTGTTTTGCTAAGCATATTTCCCTAGAATCTAAGAAGAGGAAAGATCATCTTTGCAGCTAATGTACAGTTTTCCATTATTCTCTAAAGGAAGACAAAATTGGAAGTTTTCTGTAAAATAGAGATGGGAGCCAGAGTGACCAAACTTTCTTAAGAGTTAAAACGTGCTCAGAGGCATAAGCACCTACCCTGAAAGCACAAGGCCCTGAGTTTGATCCCCTGACCTACATGCCATGTTGGCCTTGAACCCCAAGTGTGCCATGCCACCTGCCTGACTCTGGCACGGTGGTGCTTGCTTATAATCTATATACATGGGAGGTTGAGACAATAGGATCATTAGGAGTTCTACATCAGCCTGGGGCTTACAAAAAGTGAGTACAAAGCCAGCCTGAACTGAGTAGTGAGATCCTGTCTCAAAAAAAAGAAGGTACCATTTTGAAGTACCTCACTTCAGCTATGTCATAGGTAAAGATAGATTTTGCCTTGAATTTAAATGGCAGCAGTCAGATTCACCATGACTATTTTTTCCCCCTTTTTTTGGTACAGGATCTCACTATGCAGGTCAATTTCATAATGATCCTCCTGTGTTCAGCCTTTGCAGCACTGTGATTACAGGTGTGCACCACCAAGCCCAGTTTCAGTCTCCTTCTCAGCACATCTTGGCAGAGGGGCCAGCACTGAATGTAGTGCCAGGGATAGAACCGCAGTCCCTGCATTTGCCTACATGTGCAATTAATTAATCCACTGACCATTCCCCACGACTTGCTTAAATATCAATATTCCACAGTTATAAACATCATACACAATTACTGAATACATTTTAAGCATTCTATCATTGATAAAATACTTGAATATTAAGTATTATTTTTACTGAAAAAAATTAGTAATCTCTTGAAATTTTAAAAATCTGCTCAATCAGTTTTAAAACATAACTCTACATTGTCTCACATTCATTTTAGTTACCCAAACCCGTGTACATTCACTCAGGATAATCTACTTGCACTTTGTAGAGATTCTATTCCAGCCAATAAAGGTTTTGTTGTAGAAAAAATAAGATATTATGTTTTACAAAGCCAATTTGAGAATTTTTGTGGCACACTTTTTAGATACACTTTTTTCAATAATTTCCCTTCATGTTATTTCAGATAACAATTTGATTCAAATAACATTGCTTGTTGTAGACTGCAGCATAAATTTTGAATGCCAGACTGCTTCACTCTGGATTAACTTCATCATTTAGTGATAACCTATTTCCTGCCTCTTTAGCTAACATTTTTCAATATCCTCATTTAGCTTTCTCTTGAAAATATGCAAGGCTGAAGGGAGAGCTCAAAGAAGGAGTCCCATAACAAACAAATGTTGTTGAAGAGGAAGGATAGAAATAGTACATTTAAGCTGGAGCATGAAATGGAGGCGCTCTGAAACTAAGAGGCAAAGCATTTCAATTTTCTTGTCATCTATGGAAAATTGACTAAAACGTAAAATTGTATTATTTGAGTCTAGGCAGGAAAGTAGATTATCAAAAGTACCACTTGCAGGTGTACATTTATTAGTACAAAATTGCCCTTCTATCTTCTGATAAGAACTTGCTACTCCTTTGAATAAATGACTTCAGATGCATATTAATCATTTGCCAAAGCTCTTGGAAGAATTCCCAGGGCACTTCTTTAGTGTATGCACATGACTTGTATACTCTGAAGTTTGATACAGGTACAAATTCTCCCCAATTACAAGAAATAGCCAACTGCTTACTTTAGTGACTTAGCCACAAATTGATACCATTTTAGTAGTCGTGTTAATGAAAAATACAATTGAAAATCTATAGACACCAGCCCATTTACAAAAGAATTTTTGTTTAGGGCCCTTTGGGATTAACACAGTGATGAAAGCATCCACAGCTTCTAATACCTACAATGTAGAAAACAATCTGAATATGTAAAGGCATTATCAGATTAAGAATGTACAGTGATAATTTACCAAATAAAATACTAAATTTTAGTACTACCATTTATAGTAACATCAAACTATGAACTACTCAGTGACAAAGCAAAATAAAGATATGCAAGACTTGAGTATAAAAATTGCAGGATGTGGTTAAGGAAAGAAAACAATACTTTTAATGAGTAGAATAGGTTTCTCCTACCTCTTTCAGGTTAGTCTGGGCTCAGGTTACTCAGACTTCTTATTGAATATATATATATATATATATATATATATATATATATATATATATATATATTTTTTTTTTTTTGCAGTAACAGGGATTGAAATCAGGACCCTGTGCTTTCCAGGCAAGCATTTATTCTACTGAGCTATCATCCCAAACCCAATACTTTAACAAGCAACTTATCAACATTTCTTTTTTTTTTAAAGAATTTTTAATTTTATTTATTATTTTTATTCTTGTTTCAGAACCTTTGTTTGTTTATTCACTCATTTTTATGGCTGGTTCAGCCCGCCCCGAGGGCAGGGCTGGCGCAGCATGTGGTGCCCGGGATCAAACCGCGGTCCCTGAAGCCGCCCAAGCTTCCCCAAGCAGGCGCTTTAGACCACTGAGCCATCCCGCTGGGCCCCTTATCAACATTTCTGATTGACTGATCTCTGTTGTGCCCTAAACTCAAAAACTTCATTTCCTATAAATTTAAGTGCATTAAGTATTCCTATTATAATAGATTTAAGACTTTCACAAATAGTGGTCAGTGATAAAACACTAAAACAAATCTGTGTCTTCAAGTTCATTCTTTGGCCAAGTCAAATATTGGTTCTTGGGATATCCTAAAAATGAGGTATACTGGTACTGGTACAAGAAAATATCTATAACCAATATCAAGAATGAAGGCAAAGGGCCAGCCAGATGGCTCAGTGGACTAAAGAACCTGCTTAGGCAGAGTGTGTAGCCCAGGTTTGATAGAGTTCTGTGCCATCCCAGACCCTGGGGCATGCTGAGAGGGCAATTAAGACTGGGTGTGGTGACATGTGTCTATAATCCCAGCATTACATATGTTGATGCAAACTTCAATAAGGGACTTGGAAGGGTTAGAAGAGAAATATCCTGTCACATAATAACTGAATTTATGTTCAGTTATTATTCTGTCTATATATGAGACAAGCTTTGCTGTGGGAAAACAATTTTTGAAAATGATATGACCATAATAAATTCTATTTTCTAAGCTGAATTACAGAGACTGCGTTTAGGGATAGAATGGGACTAAACCTGTGATTGATTTTCTACTACATAGACTACGTTTCCCTGAGTTTTTCTAATGGAATGATCTCTGGTGCTATTGCTCTAATATCCATAAACTTTTCCATTTTGATCCATGAATAACAAGAGGATATGGAATATAGGTTCTAGACGCTTTTGAACTCAATTTTTTGTCAGTAAAAGTAGAAAGAAAACCACAGAGCCCCAACCACTGTGTGCACAGGAAGAACCTCTCGGCCTTCCAGCAGAACGTCACTTCCAGCAGAATTCAGTCTCCACCCTCAGCAGCCCCAACCAACCAACAGAGCTTCTGTGGGTGTGCAGAAGCCCCAACCAATCGGAGAATGCACATGTAGTACCTCTCAACCTGTGGCCCTGCACTTCCACCCGACCTCAGACCCCATTCACAGCAGCCTCAACAGACCAACAGAGTGACTGGCCGGCACAGAGGTAGGACTTCTCCACCTGCAGGCTGCACCTCTCCCCCACCAACAGAACTAAGCCCCTGCCCTTAGCAGCCACGAATAACCAAAAACATACTGGTGGGTGCACAGATGAGACCTCTCAGCCTGTGCCCCCACAGTTCCACCTGAACTCCACCCCTATCCACAGCTTGTGACTGGTATGCACGTAGGCAGGGGCACTAGGCCTGCACCCTTGTGCCACCAAAACTTGTATCTCAAACAGAACCCAGGTCTGGCATCTGCTATAATGCGCTGCAGCAAAATTCTCTGCACAGAGTCTGGAGGTCAGACTCTACCAGCTAACCCAGAAGCTAAGCATCTTGACAGAGAAGAACAGCAGGCTCTCCTCCAAACACTGCACCAGGAATAAGCTGAGCACAGCAGCCACACCCAGCCAGGCACATCTGAACAAGATGAAATTTGGTAGATCTGTACCCAAAGTTCAGTAGATGCTAATGGCATAACTTCACCAAAGTTTTACACAAAAGATCAGAGATCAGGGCTATGGAGAATGATGCAGACGAGGAGCAAAATGCAATATCAGGTCCTGAGAACACCCAGAACAAACACAGGAGACACTACTATAGAAGAAAATGGGAATCAGGCAGCAAAAATCTCTGAATTAGTAGCATCTGAAGTAAACAAATACAAAAACGTATAGAGGAACTCGTAATGCAGATAACCTCAGAAGTAAAGAAAAACAATTTTGAGTTATTAGAGTCTGAATTTAAAATAACAGCTGGAGAAGCCGGGTGTGGTGGCGCATGCCTGTAATCCCAGCACTCGGGAGGCTGAGGCAGGAGGATCAGTGAGAGTTCGAGACCAGCCTGGGCTACAAAACTGAGCTCAAGGCCAGCCTGAACTGTACAGCGAGACCCTGTCTCAAAAAGACAAA
>PVJA010031897.1:0-11748 GCA_004027025.1 Myocastor coypus
TTGTGAGGACAATATGCAATATGTCAACTTTCAAAGAAAAGAAGGGGGAAAAGGAAAAAAAAAAAAGTAATGTGGATTTAGAAAGGTTAATGTTTAATTGTTTGATCAATCTTATATACCTATATGTATTAATCTAAACTGATCTGATGATGAAAATATGTAATATAACCATTGTTAAATTTAAACAATAAAAAAATTGAAAAAAAAAAAATAAAGTCCAGAGGAAGCAAAAACAAGCTAAATCATTCCTGGAGGATAGAAATGATCCTCTTGTTTGGGACAAGAATGGAGAGGTAGAAAAACAGGAAGAGAAATGGATTGTTTTCCGGTAGGAGATCGAAGGAGAATTTTCTTTAAGGACTTAATTTACGAAGGAAAGGACTTCAAAGGGAATCTAAATCATAGATATCACTGTATTAATACACCCAGTATAGTATGTGTCATGTGTTCTGCTGTTAACTTTTTTCTGCTTTTTAAATGATAAGCTTCCATATTTATATCGATCCAGCATGCGGTGACACTTTTGCATTCTTGGTACGCCTCCCTCCCAAGCACACCATGTTCTGTAGCTGCTACTGTGCCTCTGACCCACTGGCCTCTTTGTCCTCCTTCCCTTCCCGTGCGGAGGCTGACGCTGGTACCCTGGATACTCTGAGAGATTTGAAGAGCACAAAGCCACAGGCAACCTGGTTGCGTTTTTACTTCTGCTGCTATTTCGAACTGGGGTTGCAAGTGCTGCCATGCGAAGGGCTGTGGTAGATTTTTTTTCTTTTTTTTAAAGCATTTTGTTGTATGTTCTTGATTTTGTGATGGGAACTTCAGGCAGGGGACAGTCTCCCCATTCTATTGGCTGTGTAGAGAGACAGAATGACCCGGGAAGATAAATTCAAGAGGCCAGCCATGTTTGTCGTGCTAGAATAGAACACGAGGGTCTCCAAAGACCTCGGCAGGCACCGAGGGCACAGATATTGTTGCAACGGCGTAATAAGAAGATGGGGTTTTGGTACAAGTCAAGTTCCTAGAATTTTGTTCCTTCTTTCTTTTGACTAACTGGGCATGAGTCCCGAGTAGCATTTGAATAAAGTTTTATCAAAATTAATAACCTCTTAAACATCAGCATCCCCAGAGTCCCCTAACTAACTTCACAAGGAGCTGCTGGGATACCTTGCTCTCTTTTAACAACAGATTTCAAGATGAAATGTTTCTTCATCATAGCCAGGAGACCTTTTTTTTTTTTTTTTCCAGAACTGTTGGAAAAACAAGAAATTGAGGCAAATTTATGCTCTACCAAGAGCATGTCTGTGTAGGGGGTAACCTCTAGCTTTTTCTACACAGCAGCACAGGGTCACCTTTCCATCCTGCTCACGCTATGCTGCCCCTGCAGATGTGCCTGGGTCCACCCATGTATACACACACACACACACACACACACACACACACACAATATGCTACCGTGTACCTCTTCAATAAATTCTTTCCTTGGCTAAATTGTGCTCCCCAGCTGCCAAGCTTTTAAAATTTCAACTCCAAGGACTCCAGATTGAAACACTATAGTGAAGTTTATCAGGGGCTGGGGAGATAGCTCTGCAGTCTAAGAGCCTGCCTGGCAAGTTCAAGGACCCAAATGACAAACAAACAAATAAATAAATATGATTTTTAAAAATGATTATCAGGGCACCCAGGAAATGTGGTAAGGAGGGGAACGATTCCCAAGCTTTTGCTCAGGGCTCATAATTTAAAATCAGAACAGTAGTTCTCGGAGCCTTCCTGGCTACCTGGCCACCTGGCCATTCCTGAGCACCTGTTTCGAGGTCCAGGAGATGATTCATGGAGAAAGGATAAAGGAAGAGTGAGGAATGACCCTGACTACATCTGAGGTACCAGCCGGGGTGTCAGCAGGACTATTTTGTCACCTGCACATTTCCTGTGACAGTGCCCTGGTAGCTCTGCCCTGCAGGAAACCACGGCAGCAGAGGTGTGAGCATCTGGATTTCACAAGCGAACAAGCCCTCCCTTGAGCCCCTCCACCAAAATTGCAGCAGCCTGGCAAGCCTTCCTCTGTCTCTCCAGGGAAACGCAAGACTCACGATAATGGTGGTCTCTGAAGGGCGTGTCAAAGGCTGGGACTCAGAGGCCTCTTGAGTAGGCCACTCGCTAACCTGCTTATCCCAGCTGGAGGAGGTGGTCCCTCTGCCTCGGCAGTGGCTCCTGGCCACTTTCCAGGGAAATGACAATGAGTAAGACCCCCCACCTCTGGCTTGTGAAGTAGGGCTTCCTCAACATCCTCCCTCGCCCTTCAGACTGTTTTCGAATCCCATAAATATAAACATGTGGCTCTTCCACCACATCTGCAGATAATAACTTCAGGGGGCTTCCTGTTTACATGGCAGTACCCATTTCCCAGCCAAATAAACTGTAACGGAAAGCAAAGGTGTTTATTGGGCTGGTCTCGGCTGAGATTGACTTAACAGCAAATACTCACTCTGGCACAAACCTTGGGTGGTTAAATATTCGGGACGTAAGAGGCCGGAAACCCTATAGAAACTGCTTTCTTCTTCTGCCTGTCCTTTCACTGAGAAACAGCAGCTGTGAGCCGCCCGGCGGGCCAGCCTTGACCACGCCCAGCGATGTGTGCTGCCCACTGTGTGGATGAAGAGGCCAGGAGCACCCCAGGACACACCCACGCCTCAGCGTCCGTCCGTGGGAGAAGGGATGGAAGAGGGCCGCAGCTCACACCCACTGCCAGGAAGCCCTTCCGTCTAGCGCCTGGGGACCTGTGTTAACCATAGCTGTATTTTTCTATTGGCCCTTTCAATAAAGCCTGGCCTAAGAGCAGACTGGGGCCTCCAGCCCAGTGGTTCTCAGTCAAGGGAGATCGTGCCCCCAGGGGCCACCTGCAAATGTCCCTCTGGGAGGTCCTCTTACCATCTGGAAGGTAGGTAGGGGTTGGGGATACTGCTAGCCACTGTGTACTCTGGGAACAACACCCTGACATATGTGCGCTAGCATGCGCGTGCGCGCGCGCACGCATGCACACATGCCCAAGTACGCACGCACACAGGCACAGGACCAGGACCAGGACAAGGAGTTTTCCAGGCTGAAATGTTCACAAGTCTAGCACAATGTCTTTCTACAAGGCAAGAAGCTGAGACTCAGGAGTACAGGGACCTGGCCTGTGTCATGACGCTGGACAAAACAGGGGCTAAGGTCTGCACCACCTCCTTGTGGATGTCTCTTAAAACCACGTGGGTGTTTGATTTTCATAAGTAAATAAATGTATGACCTGGAAGAGTTGCCAATAGTGACTTCAGAATAGCTCCTAGTCTAAGAAATTAGCTGTTTCTAAGAGTTCCCAGAAAATAGTGCCAAAGGATTAAGTGAACAGACCCCCTTTAAATTATTTGTACCTTGGGTTTCTCTTCTAATAGGGAGACAGATCTTTGATAAAGAGGAAGGGGACCTTGACAGAGAGGGGAAGAGGTATGAAAAGAGTCATGTGTGTGTATCAGCCCTTCCCAATGAGCACTCAGCAGCTGCAAACATGTACTAATAAAAAGAGGGAACAAAAGCACAGAGCCTCTGAAAGGAGCCTCTGAAAGGAGACCTCTGTGCTCTGGCTTCTCTTCAGACGGAGTAGGTTACCTTTTTTTTTTTTTTTTTTTTTTAGGAGAGCTCTGCCTGCCAGTCTGTTGTGAACCACCACAGCCAATGACCAACATCCTCTGTACCTTGATTTCCTGGGCCCCCTATTTAGAATTATGGCAAGCCAACGCAGACAGGAAGCACAGGACAGAAAGAAAGCAACCTCTACCCCAGGCCCTCAACCTTATTGTAGGGGAGGGACTTGCCAAAAGTCAACAATGGCCAAAGAAATGTATGTCCACACTATGGTTAGGCTCTCTAATAGACATCTTCTGAGGGTAGAATCCTCCAGACTGAGGACAAATTTTACTCCTCCCTGCACTTTGGGTTGGGTAACTTTGTTCTGGAGAATCCAAAGGAGATAGGGGAAGGAAAACAGACAAATCTGGGCCACTCAAACTCTCCCAACTTCACCTGGCGTTCACTTGCTGGGCCCTTGCATATTCCCAGAGATAAGAGTCACTGGGCCTGGGAGATGGCTCAGTGGTCTAAGTGCCTGCCTGGCAAGCACAAGGACCAGGGTTTGATCCCCTGTACTGCATGCCATGCAAATACTGCTCCATGCTAGCCACTAAAAGCAGGCACGGTGGTGCATGCCTGTAATCCCAGAGTTGGAGAGGCTGAGACAGGTCAATTGTTATGAGTCCTAGTTGCGTAGTGAGACTCTGAACCAAATAAATAAATAAGAATCTTTTTAAAAAAAGAATCATGATGCCACTCTGACCATACCCACTGAGGGGTCCTCTGACTGGAATAGGGGTTGGACCCAAAGCCACCATGAGCACTCCTGCCTTCAGACACACAGGCTAAGGCCACCGGTTCCGAGAGATCACTGAGGGTCACCCCTCTTGGGCAATAGGACCAAACAAGAACACGGTGCTTACCAAGCACTTGTTCCCTTTTGCCATTAACACAGGATCTCTGCTCTTATTGGACCCTGGTCAATCCTAAGACCCAGCAGTGCCCAGGTGTATAGAACAGAAGTAGGCATCAGACCAAAGAAGGAACCGCCGCTGAGAAAAGACCCAATGTACACACATAACAAAACCAAAACAAAAAAAAGCCATTTTATTGAAAATTAAATTCAAACTTCAAATTAATATTACAATCATGAGAAAAATGCCAAATAATTCAATTTACAATTGCAACATACAATACAAATAGTCCCTTTGAAGTTAAGAGTAAACTCATCCACATCGTGACCTGGGGCACAAAGCAGAATTTGTACAATATGTGCATGGGAAGCAAATCTTGGGCAATAGCAATTGGAAAAAAAAATAAAAATAAAAATCAAAGCTTGTATTTACACAAAATGCTACAAATATTTTTGTTCCACAGAAATCTAAGAATGGTAACGCATATCCAGAAGAAATGGAATTTTATTCAGAATACCTAAGACATTACTGTAAATTATGGATCTGGCTGATATATTTAGAAGTATTGCATTTAAAAAGCAAACAGTTATTTGTAAACATGAAGTAAACAACTAAGAAATTCTCACATAGAAAGTTTTTTTTTTCTAGAAATGCATTTTCTTTTTAAGAACAACAAATTCAATATATAGAAAAGCCATCTTTTATTTGGATTGTAACTGTTTTCTCAAACACCATAGGAAGAAGAGTTCCTCTTACTAATGCTGTAAAATTATCATGTTTAGCCTAGATTTGGGGTCCATTCTGTCCTCAGGAATGGAGGGAACCCCATCATAGCATTCTTCTCCTCCCTTCTGAATTTACAGTGACCAGCAGTCCGCATGGGTGTGGCTTACGTTTAAAGGGCCTTCGGGTGAAGTATGTGGGAGTTTCTGGATTTCTCCCTTTCAGGTTGAATATTGTCCCACTCATCTAAAACCAAACTGTGGTACCTGTTTTGGAACTTTGTAAGACAACTGAGACACAGCTCTCTTTAAAAAAGAAAAAAAAAATGTGGCTGTGTTGCTCACACTGTATATTCCAGCTACTTGGGTATCATGCCAAGAACCATGTTAATTTAATCCTAAGGGTCCTGATGCATGGTTCCTGGCAGTAGTGAGACTGCTTTGGTCTTTGAATCACAAATCATACCTGTGACCAAGTATAAACTCAGGGAGGAAAGGATGGAGAAATGAAAAGAGAGAGTGAGTGAGAAAGAAAGAGACAGAATGTGAATCCTAGGTCATAAAAGGGACCGAAATTTGTTCTAAAATATGTGAATCGCTCTGTTGGGTCAGTTGGAGGAGGACAGAGATAAGTGCTTGAATTTTTCCCAAGGAAAAAGACTTAAAGTGTTTCTGGGGGTTGCTGCCTGCAGCCACGCCAACAACATTTCAACACGAAAGCAACCCTATAGTCACTTACTATGTGTTCTGTAAACTTAAAAAAGCCCTTTTAACATTAAAAAATAATGTACAAATATAGTACTTTTTTATTAAATAGGGTGCAGCTGGTACCGGTGGTAACAATTTTATGTCAATTTATTAAAATTGCAATGTGTTACCAGACACTGGCTTTTCTAAGTGCTGCTGAAAATAACACATATTTCATACTCACAAATAAATGGACAGTGGCATGCTTCAAGCCACCACACACAAAACAATAAATAGCATCAATTACTACTTCCATCTTACTTAGGTAATAGAAAAGTGGCTTATTTATCTACGCATACTTCGTATACAACCTTTAGAAGACGAAGTGTTTCCCTTGTTTCCCCTCAGTTTGTATTTGGAGTTGGGATGAATTCTAAGGGAGACAGATGGTCCTGGATACACCCAGGTTGACCTGGTCAGCGGCTGTCCCAAGCGCATGGTGGCCCTGAGAAGGACTCCAGTCAAGGGTGCATTGGGGGCCAGAGCAAATCTCTGCAGATTTCTGCTCGGGTTCGATTGAAGGCACCTTGATCACTGAGGGAAGAGGGCAGGGATTTGCCTGGGGGAGTCATTACATGGACCTGGCTTGGATCAGTTAAGGAAGGAAGTGCACTTGTGAACTGGCCCTGTGGGTGCCAGAAAGAGTAGAAGAGCATCCTGAAGAAGGGCTGCAGCTTGAACTCATAGGTAGCGGTAGACTGGAAATGCCACCCCCTGGCCTGCCTTTGACCCCATCACCATGTTAAAGGGATATGTCAAAGGCTGTACTGAGTCCCCACCAGCTCTCTGTCCACTCCCATCAGCCCCCTACTGCAACTGGTTGCCACTTAGAAGTGCCTCGTTTTCCTTAGGGCAATCAATGAGTTCACTGGGCCCCTTTCAATGCAAATTCTGTGGAGGCTGCAAGTGGGGCTTGAGGAAGGCCGATGGGGGGTGGGGGGGGGTTGGTTTACTGTGTGGTAAGGCTGCTTGGTGAAGAATCCTTGGAGCGATCTCACATGCCTGCATCATGCCCGTCATGGCTGAGCCTTCAGCCACACGTGAGGCTCTAAGCTATGTCTTCACTAGGAAGCCCGGCAACTTCAGAGTTTTGCCTCACTTTGAAACCACAGAACACTTCCCTGCAGTTGAATGATTCAGTTGTGCTTGTCTTTTTAATAGGACAAGAGTAATAATTATCCAAAAGAAATTAGGAAACCACATCACACCAGCATCTGATGCTGAGAGAGGGCAACAAAAGTGAAAAGGCTAAGGGCAGTTTTTTTTTTTTTTTTTTTTTTTTTTAATCCCTATTATTGTTTTAAAAGGCAAAGCTGTGTAGAGGCAATCAGAGATCTGAAAGAGCTAAACATAACATTTCCTTCATACATAACAAAAACAAGCTACATCTAAAATATTTGGAGATGGAAGTACTTTTGTAAAAATCACATTGTGCCTGGATGAACTGAAATTGCTTAGCAATATTTCAGATATGGCTCTAGCCCACTGAAGAAATTTATTATTTAATAAAGAGCACTTTTAGAGACCGAAGTCAACATATCAATACACTAAGAAATGTTTTAAAGGTCCAAATGTCATTAAATAATTATAAATATATCTTTAAAGTTATATGACCATTCACGTTAGCAAGTTACCTCAGATTTTACACATATTCATAATTTAAAAAAAAAAAAGAAAACAAATAACACACAGCCAAACGCAAACACTATATATACCATTATGGCTATAATAAGGCATTGCCATTTTCAGTTTCATATAAAAGGAGAAGGTGGGGTGTTAGGGGTAGGACTTCTTTTCAGTTAAATGGGAAATGGGAGGAGTATAAAAAAGTAAAATAAAATAATCTATCCTGATCAGTATTTTTGAAGTCACTTTCTGAGAGAAAGAAAAAGAAATCTGAGCTACATAGTTCACACAATTAGCTGCAGCAAGTTGGAAAGGGAGGGTGGCCTGGCTGCTCCTCACACGTGGTGCCCAAAGGGAAGCATGCGCCCTGCCCTGGCCCCTCAATGGGCACTGTGACATCTTGGCCTGCAGCCTGCAGAGGATATGGTCCCCACACTGCTGGAACCAGAAGTTGAGCAGCTCGAGGGCACAGGGCGGAAGGACCTCTGCTCTTCCTCCGCCTGAACCTCAGGCCACCTCTCTGACTTGGCATTAGAACAGGTTATTTAGGGTGATAGAGCAAACAACAATACCTTGTCCCTTGTGTGTTCCTTTGTAAAAGATACATCTTAAATAGTAAACAATCTGAAACCCGCTTAGGATCGTCTCTCTTAGGCCTTCTCCTTCTCAACATCTACCCTCTTATGCTTGTAAGGCCGTGACTGGGTGAAGGAATGACAGGTCTTCTACCAAGTAGGCACTCTGTAGACAGCTAACCGATATACATATATATGTATATATATGCATTCTCTGTATATATGTATATGTTGACACGTGTGGGGTGCAGCCCCAGATACCACCAGGCCACGGGTGAGGAATCTCAGTATGGTCGCCACACGGATTCATCCATTCTGCCACTAGAATTCAAGACAGTTGGGGAACTGCTGTGGCTTCCGTCCGCGTCCACCCCGTCACTCTGGTTGGGCAGATTGGGGTTTAATAGCGTGCTGCCGTTGGCGGTGGTGGTGCACGGTGGGAGCATTCTGGAGGGAGACCGGTCTCCCCCTGGCACCACGGGGAACTGATAGGATCCCGACGAAGTGCCATAGTAGAGATACGGAGTACTGCTGGTCTGGAAAGGTCCGCTCTGGCTTTGGGAGGAGCCGGGGTAGGGTGGTGGCAGGTAGGTGTGGTAGTGGGTGGTGGCAGACATGCCGAGGGTCATGCCTGAGGTGACTGGCGGGGTGTAAGTAAAGGTGGCTGGGTAGTGCATTCGTGGGTTGGAGAAGCGGCTCTCAGTGAGGGACGGAATGCTGGGGAACTGCCTGGGGTCTGAAAAAGGGCCCAGTTCTGAAGCACCTAAAAATTATAACAGAAGATGGGGGGAGGAAAATCTGTAAATATCAATTAAAATAATGAGAGAATTTTTACAAAAAAAAAAAGAAAGAAAGAAAATTTTAGCTTCCCCCACCCCCACAAAAAAGGAACAGCAAGCCACAAAGAGACTTTCAAATGCACTGGTCACTTTACAGTCTTTTTTTTTTTTTTTTTTTTTTTTCCACTTTATACTCTTACCAGCATTTATTCTTAAGTTCTTAACCCCTAGACAATCGCAAAGGGCTTTAAAAACCCAGGTTTGTGCCAGACCCTACACATATGCCCAGCCCACTCTCAGTCCTATGGTTCACTCACCAGACTTTACGGTCGAATCCTGATTGGCTTTTATTCCCATCCCCACCCACTCTGTTTCTTGCTGCACTTCAGATACTTGAAGCGAAACTTTCACTACTAAGTCAGACGAGGTTATTTTCCTTAACCCCAAATGATCGGTTTTATTATCAGTACTCTTGGCAGGGCTTTTTCGTTCATGAAGGGATATAAGAAAGATTCACCAACATGTTCCTGATTCTTTAAAAAGAGTTTAAAATCTTGTAATCTTTGCCTTAATGACAGTGACATCAAAAGAGATTTTGATGGAATCCGAAACTGGCTGTCCTGGGGTTCTGGGGAGAGTTGGAGCCTTGAGGAACCCTCCCCAGGGTCATAAACCGGTAGTGGGGTTTTAAAGTGGGGAAAGGGAAGACAGGGAGGCTTAGGACCTTAGAGATCTTCAAATTTCAAGACCTGATAGGACCTAGGACCTCAGCTAGGCCAGGTGCCTGCTGTGGCTCTGGCAAAAGGCCTACTGCCTAGAGGAGACTGGGAGGTAGGCTTCTTCTCCTCATCCACCTCCCAGGGCCCTGGGACACACCCCAAAGAATCAGCTCCAGCTCAGTGTGAAGCAGAAACCTACATCCAAAGATGATCCCCTGAAAATGGGAGCCCCCCACCCCTTGAAGTTCTCAGGCTACCAGTATGTCTCCTTAGCAGCTATTTCTGGTGCTCGGCTTAGGAAACCACAGCGATAAACTATTGCACAGAAAAAATTAATTTTCTGAAATGCCTAAAGACTTACAGTTGTCAGCTTTAAAGAATGGGTTAATTAAAATTTCCTGTGACAAGCCCTTCCGTAACACCAGTGTGCTTGTTCGACCCCTTCTAAAAACCTTCCAACTGTATTTGCTCCTCTAGCTTGTTTTCAGTCAGCCTTTGTTCTCAGTTCTATGATATTTATTACTGGAATAACCCTTGTGCTTGTCTTTGAAGATCCTTGGTTAGGGTTGCTCATTTTTGTTCAAGTGTACGGTGTTTATAATTTTTCACAGAATGCTAAAGTGAAGCGCCAGGATGTGCTTTTGTAATAACAAGGGACCATTTAGGACCAACATAGAGTTAGCAAGACTTTCTCTTGCCCATCGGCCAGCACCAGTCAGACAGCCCAGCCCAGCCCAGCAATTGTGAAAAGTCTCACCTGCCTGGCTCTTCTTACTGAGAGGGGAAGGCCAGAGGCAGAAGTCAGAGGAGGCAGTGTCATCACCTGTAAAACGAGGGGAGGAGGAGCTCTAAATTCTCTTCCATCCTACGGTCCTAGGCCCGTGACTTGCGAGCCAGCGAGAGGAGCAAGAGCCGAAGGAGAGGTAGACGGGGGTCCCATCCCTCAGTGCCCGCCCAGAACCCACAGGCCCATCTGCAGCGGGTGGGAAGCAGCTCAACAGCCCTGACACCAGAAGCCAACACTTCCAAGATGGCAAACCAGAACCAAGGCAACCCCATCCTCAAAGTGCCTAAACTTAACTCCTCCCCATGGTGAAATTCAGAGGAGTTCAAGTTACGGATGTGCGTGTTGGGATGGTGACAATATCAGATGGCATGTGACGTCCTCCCACCCCCAATGCTGATGAGCACAGGCGTGGCCCAGAAGCACAAGGGCATCACTAGGTGTCCCCCAAAGAGCTCGGAGAGGAGCCTGAGTCCACAGAACTAACAGCTAGAGGCAGACCATTCCCAGATATATCAAGTTCAACATTGAGAGCTCATGAGAAAACCCAGAATAACATGAGCAACTTAGAATAGGAAGAAGTCGCATTTAAGATGTCCATGTGTATCTTCCCATGAAGTCAGAAGTTCAGATAGGCATGTTAATGCTTTAAAAAAAAAAAAAAAGAAAGAAAGAAAGAAAAAGCTTCTGTGGATTAGTGCTTAAAATATACTGTAGAAATCACCAAAATGCCACGCAATTTCACTTATTTTGATGTTGAGGCCTCATTAAAATCCTCTATGTGAGGCTGGGAAAATAGCTTGGGGTTTTTAAGCACCTGCCTGGCAAGCACAAGAACCTGGGTTCAGTCCCTAGTATAGGCCCCTTGCAGAACCAGCCACTAAAACTGGGTGTGGTGGCCCATGCTTGTAATCCCAGCACTGGGGAGGCTGAGACAGGAGGGTCACAAGTCTGAGCTGCGTAGCAAGACCCTGTACCAAATAAACGAATACAAGAGGTTTTAAAAATTAAAGAAAAAAAAATTCCTCTATGTAGGGCCCTGCCAATAAACCCCGATGTGGTTTTCAATTAACTACCCCCTCACCTTCTTCTGTATTCCCCCCTGACACCTTTTGCTGATGTTTCTGTTAACACATGGCACCCCTAGATCTCTGTACCTTTCTCATTTATAGATGAGAGCTAACACAAATTGATATTCATTTTTCAATTAATGAGCTCTGGTTGTGGTTTTCAGAAAACAATACCACCCACTTCTACTTGGTTTTCATGATTCTGAGCA
>PVJA010031897.1:11848-24630 GCA_004027025.1 Myocastor coypus
TTTTTTTTTTTTTTTTTTTTTTTTTTTTTTTTTTAGTATATTTAGTACAGGATCTACGGGGTCCCACTATACCAGTGGTTCTCAACCTTTCTAATGCTGTGATCTGCAATACAGTTCCTCATGTTGTGGTGACCCCAAACCAAAAAATAATTTTGGTGGCTACTTCAAACTGTAATTTTGCTACAGTTATGATTCAGAATGGCTTTAGGTGACCCCTGTGTTTTGGTTGTTCGACCCCCACCAGGGTCACGACCCACAGGTTGAGAACTGCTGCACTATACAGCTCGACTCATGGTGATCCTCCTGTTTTCAACCCCCCAAGTGCTGCGGTTACAGGCGTGCACCACCACATCCAGGCTCAGTTATGGCTCAACACGCCCCAGGGGTGCTACACCTGCCTAAGCAGGTGCGTTTGTCTACTGAGCTATCTGGCTGGCCCAGAAATACTTATGAAACACCATGGACTGTTCTGAATGAAGAAACATTTAAACTGCACTCACCTATGAGATCCCTTGCATAGAAATGTTTGGTCTGAGGTTGGGTGGAGCAGGGTTGCTAGGGTTAGAAAGAATCCGAACCTCTCCCTCCTCACCTTCAACTCACAATCATTATTACTGAATCAAGGAATACGATGCTCGTTTCTTTCGCTGGGTAGGTTCGTATCTGCCCTTCTAACCTGTTTTGTACAAGAACTCAAAATTTCATTCAAACCAATTTCTTGGGATACTATCAACACTATTGTCCAGCGACATACACACTCTCACTAGCCACGCTTTAGCCGCAAGCTTCAGGAGGAAAGAGATGGATCTGAAACTAACTAAAGCAGAAAAACACAAGAGAGACCAAGACAGCCCATGGGAGAAAAGTGTAGGGAGCCCTCTAACCTGACCTAACTTTATGAATGAAACCAGCAACCCTCCCCAAGGCCCTGCTGCTGGTATAGGAGTGTGCACGGAAGCCCCGGAACTCCCTGGAGCCACTTCAAAAATCTATTGAATAATATTGGGCCACAGAGATAGCTAAGTAGCTTAAGGACCTGCCTGGCAAACACAAATTCCTGAGTTTGATCCCTGGTACAAAAAAGAAAAGAAAAGAAAGAAAACCTACTGAATAAACAAAGCCATAGGCCAGGCATGATGGTGCATGCCTGTAATTCCAGCACTTGGGAGGCTGAGGCAGGAGGATTGGTGCGAGTTCAAGACCAGCCTGGGCTACAAGTGAGCTCAAGGCCAGCCAGAACTGCATAGTGAGACCCTGTCTCAAAAAGACAAAAAAAAAAAAAAAAAAAAAAAAAAAAAAAAAAAAAAAAAAAAAAAAAAAAAAAAAAAAAAAAAAAAAAAAAAAAAAAAAAAAAAAAAAAAAGCCATAGGTAGTTTGGGGTCCTTCTGAAAATAAACTAATAATAGCAAGGATGACTTTCCTAAACATATATATTTTTTCAACCTATCACTAGAGATTGAATCCAGGGTCTTTATATTGAGGCACATCCCTAGCCCCTTTTATTTTTTCCAGAGAGGGTCTCAATTAATTGCCCAGGCTAGGCTCAAACCTGTGATCCTCCTGCCTTGGCCTTTTAGGCTGCTGGGATTATGTGAGTATGCCACTATGTCCAACTACAAAGCTAAGTTCTGCTGACTGCTACCCACATTTTCACCTCCTTGCACACAAAAATAAAGCTGCATGGAAGAAGAGGGTGAGACCACTCACACCAGATCATGAGACCCTCAGAATTTCAAAACAGCGGGTGCCTATATTGAGGTGCCCTGGTGGCCTCTTAGGGTTACCAGAACCCTAAGGCAAACATCACACTGCTTCCTGCTGGGCTGCTCTTACTCAACCTGGGAAAGAGGTGTCCAGTCCAGCAAGGTGATCATGAAGATAATATAGAGGAAGCATCATCTAGGTGAAGTTTTGGAACAATAAAATGGCCTCAACAGAGCAGCAGTACTGACGTTTTCTGCTCTGTGCTCAATCTCCTAAGTACCATGCACCTCCTGCGTGTGGGGAGCTCTGGAGAAAGGTCTCCATCCCTCATCTCTGGGAGGACAATTCAGGTGGGTCCCCCACTGGACCTGGGGAGGCTGGACCTGGGAGAAGAGAAGCCCTTCGCCCAGGTCAGCGCACAGCAGGAGAGGCAGAGTGAGAAGCAGCATCCCGACTCTACCAAGACACCCACAGCTTTTAAAGCTTTCTGGTTAAAGCGAGTGATTCTGAGTCCCCATGTTGCCCCATACTGCTGTCTTAGGAATATATTTCCCTACATGAAAAATACTCCCATAGACTCTTGGTACCCGAGCATTACTATTTTAGGGATGCCACTAACGGCTCTTTTTGGGCTGTCATGTTGATCTAATCTGCTAGGCAATTAGTACAGCTGCTCAGGTGGAATGTGAATGAGACTGAGGCCCAGGGTTTGATCCCCTAGGACTTGCTGGCTTCTACAGTTGTGCGTCATCCCCCAGGGGCTGCCTACAACTCCAGCCACCATCAGAGACCTCGCAGGAACTACAGCAGTGACAGATGGAATCGCAAAAAGCATGCCTGTCGAGGCACCAGCAGCCGATTTCCACAGCCTAGCATACACTGGGAAGAACAGATTCATAAAATCCTCATGAAACTCAAGTAAAAACAGGATCCGTGTGAAAGGCCTAAGAGGAGAAGGACAGAGCTGCTCTCATTAGCCACCAAGGTTTCTAGAATCTCTGCAGCAAGTACAAAGGGTCTGGAACCAAGGTAAAAGGGGGTAAGGCAGGCAGAACCCCTAGGGTGCTTGAAGTCCTGACCGGGTGTCTCTACTACCGTGCTACTTTCTTATACTACCTACTGGTTTAGGGCATGTATCATACTTTTCTGTTTCCTGTTCCCTGCCCACTAGCAGTTAAGACTTGCATTTCTAGGCCTGGGCTTTGGTAGACCCTCCATAAAGACTGGTTGGTTGAATTCAGGCAAGGCAATCTTTATAATGAAAGGAATTGGAGTCTGGGAGGAAGAACGGAGGGAACACTTGCTATTCAGGGCTGTCAGCTACAGGACTGTGCCTGCCTGCCGCTGCCTCCTCCACCTAGCTTCAGGGCAGCCAGGGTGGGAAAGAGGAAAGGGGCCGAGAGTCCAAGCCCAACACAGCTGGAGTGCTTGCAGTCCTCTGCTCTGCTGCCTTTGTGCAAGGAGCTCGGTGTTAACAGAAGGAAAAGCTATCGTCCTGCTCGGCAATGAGGTGTTAACTTCAAAGTGGCACTGGGGCCTTTTAAATGGTAGAGTTACTGCTGCAACAAATCTCAAATAAAGCCCAGGAACTTTTTATTAACCCACTCACAGCATTCCTTATACTGGAACGCAGAACACACAAGATCTCCGAGGCGCTGCCGCCCCCTCCTCAACAACCAAGAATCTCCCTCCCCTTCCCACTGCTCTCTGGTTTAACTTCCTGCGTTGAATCCGTTCCAACCGCCATGCTTCTCTCCATCCCTCTTTTGAGCCTTTCTTCGCTACTCCACTGAATTATTAGTTGTTCCCAAGACTGTTCCGTCCACTACAGTCAGTACAGTTTTATCCGCAGGGATTTATTCTTCTCTCTTCTCCCTCTCAGAGCCTAGGACACGGACACTGTGAGAACCTAAAATGAAAGCAATCTGTGGGCGCAAGGAAGGATGGAGAAATGAGTCAGTGAGCCTCAGGATCTATAACCGTACATAAGCGAGCCCACTTCTGACACACTGAAAAACAGATATGACAAGTTTTAAGTGATGCGGACGTCAAAACTAAACTGTCATCTAAGTGCATTCCATACCTATAAAACCTTGTAAAACTCTCTCTAAAGCTATGGCCAACCATTGCTACATCACTTGACCTTAGGCTGCACAGAGGGCCCGGCAAACAGGACTTGCTACCAGGACACCAGGTCGTCTGGCTTTGCTGCTGCCTTAGTCACTCTTCATCCCTGACACCTGTTCTGCTGCAGGTTCTGGCTCTGAGAAGCCAGGGCAAAGACCAGAAAGGGATAAAGGACCAGGTCAGAAATGCACACAGCCCTATCTCTGACCCCAGGCTAACTGCCATCACTAAGGTCATCGTATTTGCTTGAAGTAAAGCAACACAGTAAAATTTATACCTGTCTGAGTTCCTAGACAGGTGGATGGGGAGTTAGTGTGTCAGGTCCAGCGTGGGGGTGCAGACAGTGGTGGAAGGCCTGCTTGGCACACACAAGGCTGAAGCCGGGCAGTTCTGATAGGTAAAGTTCAGGAGCCAGCAGGGGCAGTGGTATCTTGCTCTGCCTATGCTGAACTATAGGGCACACTGGTGCAAACAAGCACAGGCTCTGCCTAGAGCACCTTCTGAATACCCAGGAAGATAGGATGTGTTCACTCTCATAACTATCTTTGCAGACATGCAGGGGCCGAGCCTTAAAACCAGAGTGTGTCTCTGTGTCCCGGCCCAAGACTCCCATTCTGAGGACCCTCAGGGAAGCCAGACCCAAGGCAACAGCTCTGGCTGCGAGGCCTCCCCACAGTGGGTCCACTGGTACCACCCTCCCTGGCGCCCTGCACACCCTGGGTGGCTATGCATGTGAGCCTGACCGCTCTATTTTAAAATACTTGGGGCTGGCAAGATACAGCTCAGGGGACTAAAGTGCTTGCTTAGGCAAGCGCAGCGACCAAAGTTCGATCCCCAGCACTACATATGCCGTGCCAGCCCTAACCCCAGGTGTGCCGAGCTGGCCAGAGTCCAGGCATAGTGGTGCATGCCTGTAATCCCAGCTCTGGGGAAGCTGAAAACAGGACGATCACTATGAGTTCAAGCTGCACAGAGAGATCCTGTAACAACTAAATAGATTGTTTTAAATTAAAAAATATATGTTAGTACTATTTCTGGGTATTTTCCTTTCCTAACTAAACTAAAAAGAAAGCCAGTTAAGAAGCATGAATCCATCTTTTAGACCCCTATCTAATACAGAAAACAGAGTACAAATGCTTCCAAAAGTATTACTAAGTAGAGTTACCAGAATATAGAATACTCACAGGCAGGAAGTGCTAAAGCAACAGATATGCTATGGAAATGTTGTCCAGAAATCACAGATTCAGACTGTTTGCAAAATATCATTTTGAATTTCCCATGCTGAGGTTTTTAAGAAGTTTCCTATCAGTTTTCTAAATTTCTCTCCATGTATCTCTTCACACTAAGATCTGGTCAAGCATTTATTACTAAGTTAGATTTGCTTTCAGTTCCACTTGATAAGAATCAGGAAGACACACCATAGGTGGGAGTCACTTAGCCCTTCGTGCTGATGGAAACCAGCAAAATAAGATTTCGAAATCAGTTTTTATGATAACGAAACAACTCGCAAACTCCATCGCTTTGCAAATAAGAGGAAAAGCGCCTCAACTATCCAGGACAAATATTTGTTTTCTGTGTTGTCAGGAATTGTACTTTTCCACTGCGTCCTTAGAAACTCAGAAAGGCCCGCGGATCCCAAGGCTGAACAGGCATGTTCTGCTGAGGGCGAGAGAGAGGAAAGAAACCTGGCACTCTTCAGAGACTTGCCACGGTTCCTAAACCCACCCAAATTTTAAGGATATTGCTGGAATAACATATTTCCTTTTGCAGAGGAAAAAAAGGGAATCGGGTAGGAGGTGCGAGCGCATGGGCACTTGGGTAGGGAGAGAAGCGAAGGAAGGAGCCGCAGGAGAAGGGGTGGGCAGAAGGAGCAGAGAGCTTCTCACTAGGCCTTGATTAGGAACTTTTTAAATCCTAGGAAGGGTGGGTAGTCTTTGAAACCAGATCCGCCACAGGAAGCAGGCCAGCACCCAGGACGCTGTGTGTCTTTCTGAAGGGGCCACCCACGGTGCCGCGGCGGTCATATGACTGCGCTGTCACATCCTGAAGCCATTTCCAGCCCATACACACGTCTGTGCTCCCATTTAGAGAGGATGGGATATATTGGGAACACACATATGGAAACACTTTCAGAGAATCGGTTTCCATGAAATTCATAATGAGCCAAGTGGCTTCAGATGTGGTTGCGTTCCTCCGATTAGCCAGGAAAAAAAAAAGGGGGGGAGGGGGGTAAAAGGAGGAAAAAGGGACAAATTCACTCTTTCAGACCTTATTTCAGTTTCAGAAAAATTATAAACCACTAATGACTTATGGCTACCAAAACATGGAGACACAATTAAGAGAGGAAGGACCGGGAAAAAGAGGCAAAGAGGTTTAGACGCAATAGTCTTTCTCTTTGAAAAATAACAGCTTCGATATCAGTAATCTTATCGCCAACCTGGGGAGGCTTTCCTGCGATGGTATCTGCCTGGAAAAGCATAATTAGTTTTCTGACATCCTGGCTGAATGTAGTGCGCATGCGTGCCAGGAGGTGGTGGAGGAGGAGGAGGAGGAGGAAGGGGCAGGAAGAGGGAGAGAGAGCGAGGTTGAGGCTGCAGGACTAGCTCGTGTTTGATAACATATGTGGTCAATTAAGATTATTTTAAAAATTGCAACTAAATGATAAATTGTGCCTAAGTAAATCTCTCAAAAGGCCTGGATTCAGAGAGGACAGCCTGGTATTTTCCTATAGACTGGGCTCGTGGTAACTTGGACTATATTAAAAGCAGAAATTTATGAACTGGTTGCGATGTTATACATTAGACACCAAAGCCCAGCTGATAGTAAGGCATGAAATACAAGCAGAGCACCAATGAGGGGGAGGGCTCATAAAGGGGGACACTGAACTGGCATTAGGAAAAACATTATTCTGTTAAAACACAGACACACAGAAAACAAACGTCACATGAATTTTTGTGTAGAACAAAAGATTTGAAAATACTCTCCTTTAGAGAATTATATGGATCAAAGCACCTGCAAACAGACACAGGCGCCCAGGGTTCGATCCTCGGGCCTGCTGTGCCAGCCCTGCCCCTGGGGCATGCTGAGATTGTAACTGAGACTGGGTGTGGTGGTGCGCGTACCTGTAATCCCAGCTCTTGGGAGGCTGTAAACAGGCAGATCACTAGGAGTCCAATCTAGTAGTGAGAGCCTGAACACTCTGTAGACCCTTCCTTAAAATACAAATTAATAATAATAATAATAATAATAATAATAATAATAATAATAATAAATAGAGAATTATTTAGAACTACGTGATCCCAACAGGCTGGAATTCAGCAGGTTTCTTTGGAGCCTGGCGGCCTGTGTAGAGGTATGGTGCAGAATGCTCTGATGCCAGGCATGAATGAGATCAGGGCCTGCTTTACCCCACCCCTCAGAATCCCACCACAATTTTTTTAAAGAATTTTTTTTTTTCTTGTTTCAGAACTTTTGTTTGTTTATTTATTTTTATGGCCGGCTCAGCCTGCCCTGAGGGCAGGGCTGGCGCAGCATGTGGTGCCCAGGATCGAACCACAGTCCCTGCAGCTGCCTAAGCTTTCCTAAGCAGGTGCTTTAGACCACTGAGCCATCCTGCCGGGCTCATATCCCACCACAATTTAACACAGCATCCCCTGGTGTTACCAAAGGCTAATGATTAAGCAACCAAGTGACAGAGATGCCATCCCCGTGTCCCAGATCCGAGGTGATGCCACCAAAACCCACTACTTACATTATGTCATTAAGTCCTCTGGGCACTGGCAGCGCCACCCACTCCGTGGCATGGCAGGCAAAGTCAAGAACAATGTCCTCAAGGTTAAGGAGTAGTGTGGCCTAGGATGTGGCCCCAGACCCAAGGGCTTTGCTGCAGGGATTGGAGGTCATTTCAATGAATGAGAACAGGTTGACCACTACTAAGAGAGGACAAAGGGCAGCTCTCAGTGCCAGCCCGAGACAAGGACGCCAGCGCTAGCTAGGCAGGGGCTGAGCCGGGGTTAACTAGCCAGCTTTCTTCCGTGTCCCCTCTCCCCCACTAAATGTCCTTCATGAGCACCTACCCCTTTGGTTTTCTTTTTTTTTTTTCATCATTTAGATAATACTTTATTAATTTTGTAATCAAACTCATGTGGACAAGACCTTACCTACTTAATACAATGCATTACCCCTATATGAATGAGAAAAAAATAAGTTTAATATTTCTAGACCAATATGGCTGTTAATTTCTACACAATGCTCACTCAACATGGTAAACTGGGATTACTTCACCTACCCTTTTTCACCCAAATAGAATTCCTGGTAGGGAATAGGGGACACTTCCACTAATATTTTTTAAAGAGATGACCTTCTCATACTGGATGCTTAGTTTCAATGACATCAAAAATCAAACTACCATTTTCAACTCAGATGAACATCACGTTCATTTGGAAAGAACTCCTCTTGGTTGCAGGGATTTGGACAAGCCGCACACAAGAGTCTCATTCCCTACCAAGAGCAGGCTCCTGTTGAAACTCTGATATCCCAGTGTGGTACTCCAGTAAGTCATTTCTGACAGTCTCGGCTCCTCTACCCAAACCCTGCACACAGAATTAACTCAAAACTTCTGCAAGAAAAACGTCCCTTTTAGAGTTTGATTTGGCATCTATTTCAAAGAGCTGTTTGTATATTTTAGAATATGTAGAACTTGCCTTTGATTGAAACCTCTCTTTTAACAATGGACAAGACATGATTTCTCTTCTGAGTGCTTTAAACAAAAACAAACACATCTTAGTTACATATAGCCATGTTCTCAGGGTAGTTTTTTGAGAGAAATCAACCCCTACAGATTGTTCGGCATTTGACAAAAGCCCTCAGCCAAAGTCAAATAGTGACGTTTTTCTTGTCGTTGGAGATAAACACATAGGAGAGAAAATTGGAAAAGAATAAACAGGGCTTCCTTGCGCTTTCTCCCTTGCACAAGAATATTCCTCTCTCCATACAGGCGTAGCTCCTCTGGTGGATTTCGTGTCCGTGTTTATTCCTGGTCGTGTAGCAATAAACTTGCTGCAAATGGACATTTTCAACATCTGTTCATGGCTGCTCCAAGACTCCTTATATTTCTCGGGGACATGAGGTTCTCTGCTTCCCAAGTGTAAACAGACACACCTAGTTATGTATTAAGGAGCTACTTGTTTTTGATGACCAAAAAGAGAAAGCGCCAACCTGGTCTGTTCAGCCAGCTGTGGGATGCACGACAGCAGCGCCTAGACAGTGGGTGCTCTGCCTGCCAAGGACCAAGCCCAAGTCCTCTCAGCCCAAACACTGAGATGACTGGACCACTCCAGATGTAGACGAAATAGCTGGGGCTGGGGCTGCCCTGGAGGCAGGGTACAAGCTACTCCATCACTTCAGAATGAACAAATATGAGGGTTGGAAAGTGGAAGGAGCAAAGAGGAAGAGGAGAAGATGAGGTTGGGTTAGTTGTTCTCTGCCGGGGGTCACAGTGGCCATGTAGCACCATTAAAGAAAATGATCTGGGCCTGGGATATAGCTCAGTGGCTACATCTTTGGCAAATGCAAGGTTATTAAGTTTGATTCCTGGTACAAGGAAGAAAGATGGTCTGAGAAAGGGAAAGGAAAGTGACTGTTGGCTACTGAAGCGGAAGCAGGAGGGGAGGGTTCTGCCCTTGCCAAACAAGGCACTCCTGACCCACACGCTTCCTCTCCATGCAAGGAAGGGTCTGACCGCACTAAGTCTAACATCTGACTCTGCTGCCAGGGAGAAAGCCCTACCAGAAGTGCTGTAGCTATAGAGAAAGGTCCTATTCACTTTAAAAAAAAAAAAAAAAAAAAAAAAAAGTGTTACAGCTTTTGAAAATGCAGTACAATGTATATATCCAATGGGGGAGGGGAATCCAGTTCTCTCTGTAGGCAGAAAATGTCAACTGAAAAATGTTCACAAAATAAAAAGATGTCATTGGTAACAAAAGGTCATAACAAAGGTCAAAAGAAAAGGGGATCACCAGTTGGGTTTTGTATGTTTCCTTTTGAATAATTGTTGTTAGTGTCTTATTTGTTTGTTGAGACAGGGTCTCCCTCTATAGTCCAAGTGGCCTTGGACTCATGATGACCTTCTTGTCTCAGTCTTCTGAGCACTGGGATTTCACACTAGAAATACTGTTCCTTTTTAAAGAAGATTTTCACACTCAAATTCAGCAGTAAAAGGGGTTAAAATTAATTTCAGGTTCACACATTCAATGAGAGATGATGTGAGTCATTTCTCTGCTTCACTCTAGATTCCTTAAATAAATTGTTTTGATCCAAACTACCTGATCTGAAATAATTCTTATATCAATGTTTTCAGCTGCTGCAGGGAAGAACAGATTTCTGTGTATGACTTAAGGAGATTTAAGTTTCCTTGACCCACATATAGAAACAGAGACCTAGGATCGGTCAGATAGCTCAGCAGACTAAAGCACCTGTTTAGGCAAAACACAGTGGCCAGCGTTTGATCCCCAGTGTGCCAAGCCAGCCCTGCCCCCCAAAGTGCAGAGATGGTGATTGAGACTGCATATGGTGGCACATGCCTATAATCCCAGCCTTTGGGAGGCTGAAAACAGGAGAATCACTATGAATCTGATCTACATATGAGACCCTGTAGACCCCGTAGAACCTATTCTAAAGTACATAATATAAAAAAAGACTTGGAAATTCTAAGGCTTCACTAACATGTACATTTTTAACCTCTAGAATAAAACCTATGCTTACAAAGTTGGGAAATGGATGGGGTCCACTCTTCTGGTTAGAGGTTTGGCAAGTTTGGCTTTACTCGAAGACCACTGATGCCACCCAGGTGAGAACTAGAAAGCAGGAGGACATACAGACACTCCTTGGGATGATACCCAGTGGACTTAGGTACCAGGAGTGAGATTCCACAGCAAGACTTCTATGATCAAGCAGAGCAGGCAAAAGCACACACATTATTTGGTGCCTTTGACTTAGGATGGAGTCTTTAGTTCCACTCTGATCATGTGACCTCCAACAAAACTCTGGATGCCTCTGAGCACTGATTTCCTACTGGGAGAACACAGACAGTAATGATCCCAACTGTCTAAAGGGTTGTTTTGATGATTCAAATTGTTTTTATGATTCAATGTGAAAGAGTTTTCTAGATATCCAATCCTCTATCGGCACAAGAATCTGGTTGCTTTCCTTGGCCCAGAGGTTTTGCCCTTATGAATAATAATAAAAAAAAAAAAATATTTTAAAAAATTCTGTCTGTGTCAAACATACACAGACCTCTGTCTCTTGGCATCCTTCCCCAAACAGCACAGCACAATGATTCCTCACAGTGCATTTACATCATGCTGCGTATGACAGGTGATGGAGACTGAGGTAAAGCCTACAGCGGGAAGCCACAAATTCTATGCAGATGCCATGTCTTTTTACAGAAGGGACTTTAGCATCTGTGGATTTAGGTAACCACAAGCATCCTGAAACTTAACAAGGGACAAGTGTACTAAGCTATTCTCTGTACATATTTTAATTTGTACCTTTGGGCTGAGTTGCTGTCACTCTTCCCTTTGTTTTTACCTTCTAATATGATGTTCTTTATCTGTAAGCACTAAGCCTTGTCTGCCACCAGCAAAGCCACTATTTCCAGACAGCCTGAGCGCCCAGAATCATTTTGTGCTCTCTCCTTCTGTGCTCTTTCGTCATTTCCTTCTCATGAGAAGTTCCTAAACAAGTTCTTGGGTGAAGGTAGTAGCAGACACCCATGAAGATGCCTCCTTCTGGGCGAAGTCCTCTGAGTTTCCCTTCATGCTTTGTGGCACCTACCTGGCTGACCACATCTTCAGGCCAACATGCTTGGGGACACAGCACACTTCTCAATGGACAGTGCCGGGCCCTGGGCCTCTCACTACACTCCTAATGCCCAGGCTGTCTCTGTATGGTCCTCTGTACTCTCTCCTTGTCTCCTTCAATGCCAAATCTACTTATTTGTTGTATTTCCTATGGCCTGCTTGCCACCATTACATGCAACAGAAAGATTTTACCTCACTGTGAATGGTTCCAATTTGCCATCTCCATAATCCAAATTGGTACTGTTTCTTTGACAACCTTTAAAAAGATCTTTTTTTAATTTTAACCAGAAGTTCTATAACTTACTGTTCAAAATGTAACTTTATTAATATGTTGGAAGACCCCAGCCCACTGTGGTCCAGGGCACAAGCTGAGGCTCTGCAACTCTAAGGCTGATTCTTCAAATACTAGCTCAAAATGTCTGCAAAGGGCTGAAATATAACTGCATCTTAGGTTTTCCATTTTGGAGGTCTTTAAATATATGTCTGTCTCTATCCATTTCTCTGGAGCTTTGCACGACTGAAATCTGAAGATTGGACAGCACTACATGTGTGTGCAAATCTAGCCCTTCACCTTCAACAGAGGAAGGTTAATTATACACATCTGTATACCAACAGTATTCGGATCTTTTGGCTCATGGGGAGAAAACTCTTTTCAACAGATCACCCTATCTTTATGTGTTACTCCTTTAAAAAGTCACTGCTTTTCTCTAGTGGCTCAGTATCTGTTATTGATTACTCTGGTTTTACATCCTCTTTGTACTGCCTTTTTTTTTTTTTTCTTCTTCTATTTTCTTCTAAATGAAAAGGCCAAAGAGAAAGGCTGGAAACTGGGTCTGACAGCCAAAGGAGCAGTCGATGTAGCATCCAGAGCTCCAACTTACAAAGTTCTCAAAGCTCTTGGAATCATTCTTAATTTCCCATGCAGTGCCCTTTGAACTGCATCTTCATCTGAGTTTGAGCTTCCAAAACCCCAAGTAAATCCTTCAAATACCATTTCAGAGGCTTCGGTCACCAGAAAGTGTGTTCTTCTGGCCTGATTCTAATCATTTTTCCTTTCAAAACAAACTAACAAAGGGCTCTGGGGGGGGGGGG
>PVJA010031898.1:0-24545 GCA_004027025.1 Myocastor coypus
CTGTAATCCCAGCACTCGGGAGGCTGAGGCAGGAGGATTGGTGCGAGTTCGAGACCAGCCTGGGCTACAAAAGTGAGTGCAGGACCAGCCTCAACTGCATAGCGAGACCCTGTCTCAAAAAGACAAAAAAAAAAAAAAAAAAACTGTTTCAGAAAGTGGTAAGAATCATAGGGTAAGTGTGTATGGTATGAGGGGGAGTACTTGGAGGGATGATTAATGGCAATGTATTCTTTACTGTAATAATATTTTAATTTAAACATTATCAGGGTTTGAGGTTGTTGCAAGGTGAACAGTATAATACAGGACACATTATATAATAGTATTTTATAAAAAATCTCCCAGGAATCACATACAAGATGTGCAAGAAATCTGTCCACAACTAAACACTGAATAATCCAGCTGAGGGCTTGGACCCTAATATCCTGCATGAGTCTAGCTGAAAACCTAGATCTCATAACAATGCCTATCACAAGTCCAAATGAAGACCTAGAGCCCACAACCAAGTCTCATGCAGGTCCGTTTCATGGTTCTGTGCTAGAAAGGCCCAAAGGTCAGTGGTGGAAGCTAGGAAGTCTATGCCAATGGAATGAAGGATCTGTGCACTAAGCTGAGGGATCTGAACTGGAGCCAGGAAGCAACATTCAAAGTAAGCACCAGAGCTCCCCCAAAGACACCACAGAATTCTCAGCAACAATGAGGTCCCAATCACCTTCAATGATGAGGAAAACTGAGTTTGAGCTAACACAACAAAACTGGGCGCCAACACAACAACTTCTGCCTAAGGCTGAGCAGTACTCCATCTTTCCCTCTGGCAATGCTCAAGATGAGGACCAGAGATCCACCACAATAAACAACAGCCATTCCCAGCAACAACAAGATCATGAGCTCTCCTCCTCCAATGACAAGAACAGCCAAGTTTCATCAGGAAAGCCAGCATTGCAGGGTCACTCAGCAAAACAGCCCAGGAGAACCAGCGCTTTCCAGAAACTCCACCGTCTTCTCCAGACAGCATCCCTAACAGCATTTGGACAGCTTCTCCTATTCTGCCTTTTATGCTGCTGGCAACAACCCTCAGGTGGGCCTTCCATACCCTGTACCATGCTAGTTCAATTCCGCTTGGTGTAAGAAATTGATATTCAGTAAACTATCCACCACAAACCGTATTTTCTAATCACAGCTAGTATTTTCCCAGAATACAATCTATTATGATCTTACCACAACCCAGAAACTAGAAGGAAACAAAAACACAGTTTTTGACCCACTGTTCTCCTTTGTGAGCTAAGCAAGGGAGAGAATCTGAGCAACACTTGTAAGGTTCATGGATCAAGATGCAGGTTTACTAAACAGCCAGAACTAAAGTGCAAAACTGTGGATTCCAGAGCCTCTTCCCTCCCCATACATTTGACCACCATAATGCTCTACATCTTTTTAACAAAGTTTCTTTTACCTAGTACATCTTTTTAGCTTTTGGGAAAAATTTACCAGGCATGTTAACAGGCAAAACCACAGTTTAAACAACAAAGAACACACTGGGAAGAGATTTCTATGACAGGAATGGGGAGGAAGAAAACACTCTGTAAGAACAAAGGAGTAAGATGAGACATGGAATTTCTATGAGAATAAGAGAAGGAAATGATACAGATCAAACATGCTGCAACAGAAGTGAAGAAATAGTCTCACTGCAGTTGAGGAGAGAACCTCTGAGCTTGACGAATGTCAGCATAAACTTCTCAAAGTGAAGAACAAAGAAAAGCCGAGCGTGGTGGCGCACGCCTGTAATCCCAGCACTTGGGAGGCTGAGGCAGGAGGATCGATGCGAGTTTGAGACCAGCCTGGGCTACAAAAGTGAGCTCAAGGCCAGCCTCAACTGCATAGCGAGACCCTGTCTCCAAAAGACAAAAAAAAAAAAAAAGAACACTGAAAAAAATTTTTGAACAGAACATCCACAAACTGTGGGACAACTACAAAAGGAAGGGCAGTTGTGTAATGGGAAAATCAGAAGGCAAATGAGCAGGGGAAATTGTGAAATGCGTAAAACAATGTCAAAAGTATTCCTAAATTGATGTCAGAGAGTAAAACCACAGACACAGGAAGCACAGAGAACAGTAAGCAGGACAGATGCCAAAGAAAGTCACACCTAGGCATATCACATTCGAACTGCAGGAAATGAAAATAAAGAAAAATTTGAAAGATGTCTGAGGAGAAAATCACCATACCTATGGAACATTAATTCAAAAATGTTTATTTGATTCACCAGAAGCCATGTAAATAAGGAAAGAGTTAAATAAAAATTTATTGAGAGCAAAAAGCCTACCAACTTCCAGTTCTGTATTGTATGAAATTATTCTGCAAAAGTAAAGGAGAAATAAAGATTTTTTTCTAAACAAATAAAAACCAAGAGGATATGTTACTGCAGAAATGTTTTTCAAGAGACATTCCATTCTTTAAAAAGAAAAGCAATAATGTAAATAAGGTCAGACATCTAGATTTACAGAGGATGAGCAAAGATACAAGAGAAGATTAAAGGGAAAAGTATTAAAATAATTTCAGTAGTTATGAAAACAATGCTGCCAATAAGTAAACATGCAGTCAGTGTACTTCTTTTTTTTTTAAATTATGAGTAAATTAAAAAGGGAAGAAATATTGGATTAATTTGATCAACAATAACTGAAGAAAAACAAAGGAAACAGAAGCAAAGAAAATAGGACATATCATGTGGCAATTTTATTTCTAGAGTTTCGAGGACCATGATAGAGTTTTTCATATTGGTTCTAGTGATTCCCACCCTATCAAAAGCTCCCTTTCTCTTTATCCACTCTAGTATACACCATTCATACTCCATAGGTGTATAAAACTCATTATTTATCCATTTAATTAACTTGATTTTTTACAGGAAGGAAGGAGAATATAATGACTGATTTTATGACTAATGCTGATGTATTACAGAATAAGAAAAAATCCTGCTGTTAGTCCTTCTTTAATATTATTCAAGAAAGACTGTGGACAATAAATCATAAGAACTGAGAGAAAAGAAAATGAGCTGGCATGATTCAGAGCTACAACTGCCTATAGTAAATCAGTAAAAAATTATTGACATGCAACCGAAATGAATAAGAAAGTTTAAAATTTTTTCTAGAACAAAATAAATATAGGTAATATAATTGCATTTCTATAATCTGTCAACTAAAAGAAACTATTTTTTAAAAACCATTTACAATAAAATCTAGTATTAGCTCATGCCTTGCTATAAAAATATCTGCATTATTTTGACTTTAGAAACTTTTGGGCAGAACTGGCACCTTAATTTTTAACATTCTAATATTTTGTTATAAAGATGACATGGTACAGTGATCCCCATAACCATCAGTCTATATTCATGGAGTCAGCCAACTCTATACTGAAAAAGTACTGAAAAAGTATTTTTTTTTCAAAACTTATGACCATTTGATCACACAGACAGGTAGTTTTCTTTTTTTTTTTTTTTTTTTTTTTGGTCACCATCCTCTAGCAATAAAGTATAATAACAACTTACATAGCATTTACAATGTGTTAGATCAATTATCTATTGGTAACTTAAAGTTTATAGGAGAATATATGTAGTTTATATAAAATACTGTATCATTTTATACAATGGAATTGAATACCTACAGATTTTGCTGTCTTCCAAGGTCCTGGAATCAGTCCCTCATGAATGCCAACAAATAGTTTTATTAGCAGAGAAAAATTAGTATTCAACAATTGGTCTTATGAAAAACAGAAAATTAGATTTTTGTCATAAACACAATTTCGAATGAATTCAAGGATTGCTGGTAACAGTTCTCAGGTGGGCCTTCCACACCCTGTACCATGCGAGTTCGACTCATCTTGGTGTAAGAAGTTGACAATCAGTAAACTTTCCACCACAAACATAGTACTTTTCAATCATACTTAGTATTTTCCCAGAACATAATCTATTGTGATCTTACCACAACCCAGAAACTTATATATTAAAGAATAGGGAAAAATTCTGATTGCAAGAAAACCCTGCAAAACTCATGTCCAAAAAATTATACATATACCTCAACCTAAAAACAAAAACAAACTAACTCTAATCAAAAATATCCAGGAACATCATAGAAAAGTGCATTCAATTTATCCCACTGCAATAAACAGCTAAAAATATGCAATATAAGGTGTTGTATTATTTTGGCATATAAATATTTTTAAAAGACAACATAAAACACAGCAGGACTGGTGAGATAGCTCAGTGGACTAAAGCACCTGCTTAGTCAAGCTTAGGCAAATGTATGGACTGCAGTTCAATCCCCAGCACCACATGCTGTGCCAGCCCTTCCTCTGGGGCAGGCTGAGCCTGTCAGAGTCCCATAGTGGCCCAGGCCTAGCCTGTAATCCCAGCACTGGGGAGGCTGGCAGGAGGATCACCATGAGCCTTAGCTGTGTAGTGCAACTGCAACAACCAAATACATTAGGAAAAATAAAATAAAACAAAACACCACACAGCGTTCAAGTTAGTTGTCTAGGAAGAGAATGGTGAGATGATTAGAACAAGGAATGTGGAACTCAATTTTAAGAGTAACATTCTACACACTAAATTGTGTGACTGGCATTAAGGTGCTCATTTCACTGTTATTTGTGTCTCCTTCTATCTTTTACACTATACTATTTGAGTTCTATTTAATGTTTTGTGAATCACCAATCAAATGCCATAGTCACCACTATAAGAAAACAAACAGAAAAAAGAAAGTACATCAATAAACAAGACAACATTTTATCAAGTATAGAAGAGATAAAGCATAACAAATATTACGAATAATATTGAGCATATAAGCACAGGGAACCGAATCTTCCTTTAGATGAATTCTCTTTTACTTCCTCCAAGCCTTTACCTAAAATCTAAACTAGGAAGAGTGGAGTTGCACCACAGTCTGCACCATGGTTTTCCCCAAAATACGTAGGGGTCAATAGCAAAAGGGCCTTGGCAGTGTCAGAGAAGAATGCCTGCCAAGTTTTCTGTCCCATCCTCAATGACAAAGCTTTCACAGTTTTCCTTTGGGCCTGCCCTACTCCTTGCCAACTTCGTCACATCAACAGCTTGAACTTCAACTTCTCAGAGAAAACAGCAGCTGCATGCAATGTGTAAGCTATACAGAATCTTTGTTTCTGTTATTCACCCATGCAGCTCAAGTACATAGATAGTGTTTCATTCAGAGCTAGTACTAAAAGTACATTTGAAACATACAATATAAGATGATGGATACATGGATATCATGTGTGCGCATCTACAATCATCTGCCCACATTCTCTTTCTGTGCTCTTCCCCACCACAGCCAATTCTTCAACTCATGCTTGAAATCCTCACCTATGCCAGCTTCTCAAGAATCTTGCAATATCTGTTTTCTCTTTCTCTCATTATTTATACACTAACCATGCAATTTATAATATCTTTAAAACATACATAATCCTTTCCAATGCAAAGCATACTTCTCCTTTGATAACTATAACTTTCCTTAGACCAACATTTCCCCTGTGGTTTCCACCTCTCTCCCACCAGCTTCACAGAATTCTTAAGTGATTGTGTATGTCTTCTTCCAAATACCTTGGAGAGTCTCTCTGTGTCCAAGTGGTAGTAGTAACTGGTTTCATGGTTCACAATCCTAACCTATTCTAGAGATTCCTTCCCTGACAGAGTCACTGTAATAGTTCTTGTGTCCAGAGTGGTCCATGTAAGAACAAGCCCAGAGAATGTTACTTCATACTTCAACAGATAAGAACTTCAGCCCCATTTGGAATTACTAACTGACCACTCCTTAAAGTGCTATCTTCTCTTTGCTTCCAGGAAACCACTTATTTATGGTTTTCAGCCTCCCTGTAGAAATTCTCCTTTGCTCAGTTAACTCTAGGTTCATTTTTTTTCCTCTCTGCTCAGAAACTATGGCACTCCTAAGGGCTCTCTGCTCTTCCTCATTCTACTTCAATTTTAGTCAAGCCTTAGTTAAGTTTTACTGAGCTCCTGTAAGCAAACCTCTCAGATTATTTCTGACTTACAAACTTGGATGTACAAGCGCTTTTCTTATCCCTGTCTTTGCCTTTGGACAGATGTCCAGACTACAAATCTTTGGTGATTTTCATCTAGCTAAGTAAACAACATAAAAATAGTTTCTCTAGAGGTAGGGAGATAGCTCAGCAGCCTAAGCTTCAATCTGTCAAGCCTCAAAGTCTTGAATTTGATACCTGGTATGAAAATAAAGAAAGATTCTCTGTTATTCACAACACTCTGAAGCAAAATGTGTGTGTGTGTGTGTGTGTGTGTGTGTGTGTGTGTGTGTGTGTGTGCATTTTCCCTACATCAAGTACTCTGGCTTGAATGACATTGACTCTTGAAAAGTGTATGCTAATGTTTATCCCAGTGAAACTCTACTAAGAGATGTAGCCTTTGAGGAAGAATAAATTCTGAAAGTTCACATATAAGATTAGCATCTTGTGAAGCAACCTCTATTTTAATGCAGCCCTGTCCATTGCTGCTTCTCCTCTCCCATAGGAGGATGCAGTATTTATTTCCTCTGGAAGGTTCAGAAAGAAAGCATCATCTTAAAAGCTGAGAATGGGCTTCCATCAGATATCAGACTTATTGTCATCTTGCTCTTGGATTTCTCAGATTCCAAAGCAGTAAGAAGTTTATGTCCATGTTTTGTGATACAGGTCTTGCTTTAACTTGCTCTTAACCACCCAGTAGAAAAGTTTAACCAGAATGTAAAGCTAGATTAGGATGCTGAGCTATAAAAGGCTTCAATCAACACCTTCCAACATGGCCAATTTTGCCAATAACCCACTGAAATTATGGAACATTGGATTATATATACAACTACTTTCTCTTAGTTCAATAAGAAGAAAATTTTGTACGAATAATGATTAGAAAAATTATCACATCTACACCCTGTGCTCTGTATAATTACCAGGAGGACAATAATATGCATTGTATCAAATATTGGGAATGTACTACTAATGTCTTTTGAGACTGTCACATTGTTATTTCTTATTAAAAGTAATAAAAAAAAATAAGTTCATGTCCCTAGCTTATCAACTACCCAGTTGGTGAAATTTTACCATTGCAGCACAAACTAGACACTAATTCTGTAACTCTTCTGACACTATTTTTTGCATTAATGTTTACACCAATACCTAGGGTTAATGCAGAAGCCCGTAAGTTAAGGGCTCATTACCACAAGATTACCTCCCAACACACAGACACTAACTGAATTCAAAGCTGCCATCTATATTTCTGACCAACTGGCTATGAAGCAGGTTCCCTCCACTCCTTCCAGTGTGATAATTTGTTATAATGGCTTGCCAAGCTCAGGGAAACATGTAGTTATACTTACCAGTTTTCTTAGTTACTTGTTACTCGTTGCTGGGACAAATACCCGACACTCAAAATGAAGGAAGAAAAGGTTTATTCAGCTCACAGTTACTGGAGGTTTCAGTCCATATTCAGCTGGCTCCCAGGCTGCGAGGCATATGGCAGAGAGCAGCAGTTCATGGTGGCGGAACCGCAACAATGGCGGCAGAGGAAACAGAACGACCAGGGAGCAGAGAGCAACCATGTGAATCTGTCTCCCTGTCTCTCTTTTTAAATTATATCAGGCTATCTTCCTTAGCCTATCCACCTTAGGCTACACCCATAATCCCAGAAGTACTTAAAACACAAAATCCCAGGGATCATGGATCAAGTCTCAAACTCTAGATCAGTACTAAATCACATAATCCCAGTTACTCATGAGTCAAATCTCAATCTATAGAAGTCCTCGCCCTATGATTGCATGAGCCTTTAGGGGGACAACTAGACATAAATCATAACACCAGTACACTAGAAAATATACTATTAAAAAGATGGACATTCAGAAGGACTATTTTGAGTAAGACCTGGAGTGGTCCTGAGAACAGGTGCCTCAGTTTGGGGTTCCACCTTCCTGGCTCACAGATGGTTGCATTACCATACAAGCTCTCTGAACCTTTAGCATTTGTATGGAGGCTTAATTATATAATATGATGAGTAAAACAAATCTTGAAATGAAAGGCCCCATATATCTTGGTTTCCTTTTGGTAATTATGAATGAACAGTGACCCTGGCCATCAGTTGCTCTGTTGGCATATAAATAACACTTTCATCACTCTGACAATTCTAAACGTCTTAGAAGCCCTACTGTTAGGAACCCGGGACTAAGACTAAATATTGTATTAAAAAAGTTCCCAAATCTCAAAATATGAAAATTATGAGAGGTTGAAAGTATGTGCCAATAACTGAGCAGAGGTCAAATATGTATTTCTTATTATGTCAGATAAATTAAATCCCAGGAAGAATCACATGTAATTAATGCAGAAGATCCTAACACTTCTAAGGGCTTGAGATTTGCCTACAAAATATTGCACATGTATTCAAGTATATTGTGAATTGTTAATCTTAGGGAATATTAAACTGATGCTAGTGGAGTTGATAAATTATTAACAAATTTCTTGGTCACCAAGCAGAGCCCTTTTGACATCAAATCAAATTTGGAAATTGCAAAAAAAAAAAAAAAAAAAAAAAAGCCGGGCGTGGTGGCTCACGCCTGTAATCCCAGCACTCGGGAGGCTGAGGCAGGAGGATTGGTGCGAGTTCGAGACCAGCCTGGGCTACAAAAGTGAGCTCAAGGCCAGCCTCAACTGCATAGGAAGACCCTGTCTCAAAAAGACAAAAAAAAAAAAAAAAACAAATTTGGAAATTGATATCTATCAGGTACAAGAGGAGGTCAGTACAAATCCATTCAACTCTCTTTTCTACTGTTTTACATATCATGAATTTCAGTAACTTGTTCTACTTCAGTAGGCGTATTGCTCTGCAATTCCCAGCATGCCTTTCACAGCACTTCCACCTCATAGAGGGCTGCTTCCTTGGTACCAGAATTGAAGTCCTCCAAAGCATCTGCAAATTCCCAGCACATCAAAAAATGTAGCGTTGTGCCGGGCGTGGTGGCGCACTCCTGTAATCCCAGCACTCGGGAGGCTGAGGTAGGAGGATCAGTGCGAGTTCGAGACCAGCCTGGGCTACAAAAGTGAGCTCAAGGCCAGCCTGAACTGCATAGCGAGACCCTATCTCAAAAAAGACAAAAATAATAATAATAATAATAATAATAATAATAATAATAATAATAATAATAATCTAGCGTTGTAAGTTGTTATCCAGAGCCAAAAGAAACTACCAGAAGACCCCATGAATGTAGCTTCAGGGGCCTCACTGAGATCTGTCTCTCTCGAAGTGAGCCCAGAACTCTAGAAGCATCTCCTTTTTATTTAAGTCATACAATAGAAGATTTACAGGGAGGAGAGGGGATAAGCACCAACATCTCAACTATGGGTAGAGACATCAATCAGGATAAGCTGTTACACCTTTTTCAATTCTATTTTTCTAAAATCCCTAAGTAACAGATTGCAACCCACCCTAAGCTTTGTTTATTGTTCTTCACTTCTTAGTTTCTTATTTCTACAATGTAGAAGCCAACAATCTCAGCATCTTGATTTCTCTTTGTTAGTTATGAATGAAATTCTCTAATTTCCAAGACCTCTGCATGTGAATCTGGTAGCAACAATGTTTACTTTCTCTTTGTGTTGTCTTTCCTTTTCCCTCTACATGAAGTATTCCTTCATCATTCAAGAATAAACTAATTTTTACCACCTTAAAAATATTTTCTTGGGCCAGCCAAATATATCAGTGGATTAAAGCACCTGCAAGCAAGTGCAGGTGCTGTAGTTTGGATCCCAGGGCCTACCTTACTAGTCTCACTCCCATGGGACCCTGACAGGGCAATGGAGACTGAGTGTGGTGGCAGGCCTATAATCACAGCTCTTGGGAGGATGTAAAGAGGTGGATCACTATGAGTCCAATCTAGTAGTGTGTTATGGTTTATGTCTAGTTGTCCCCCCAAGGCCTCACACAGTCATGGGGCAGGAACTTTTACAGATTGAGACTTGACTCATGAATCACTGGGATTATGTGATTTAGTACTGATCTAGAGTTTGAGACTTGATCCATGATCCCTGGGATTTTGTGTTTTAAGTACTTCTGGGATTATGGGTGTAGCCTAAGGTGGATAGGATAAGGAAGAGAACCTGATATAATTTAAAAGGAGAGACAGAGAGACAGATTCGCATGGTTGCTCTCTGCTCCCTGGTCGTTCTGTTTCCTCTGCCGCCATTGTTGCGGTTCCACCACCATGAACTGCTGCTCTCTGCCATATGCCTGGCAGCCTGGGAGCCAGCTGAATATGGACTGAAACCTCCAGTAACTGTGAGCTGAATAAACCTTTTCTTCCTTCATTTTGAGTGTCGGGTATTTGTCCCAGCAATGAGTAAAAACGTAACTAAGACATAAGGAGACCCTGAACACCCTGTAGGCCCTTCCCTAAAACAATATAAATACATATATATATATATATATATATATATATATATATATATATATATATATATTCTTGGGCCTGTTTGCTTTCCTGGTAGCAACTCAATTTTGTTCTTTATAGTAAAATTTTGTGAAAAAAAAATCCATGATCCTTTAATACTCCCTTCAATTTCATTTCTTTTTCATTTGAGCCATCAGAATTAGACATTCATCCCCACTATACCAACAAAATTGTTATTATAAAAATCATGACTAACATAGAGTTTAGGAAGCAAAGAAATATTCAGTAAAGGTGAATGAAAAAGACATGTTAATGACATAGAAGCAAAACCAGGACAGTTTGTTGTCCTAGAAATGAAGGAAAAGAATAATTCAAAAGAAAGAAATAGAAGATCAAATTCAAAAGCTAATGGAGAAATATGATGAAAACTGGGAAACCGCTACTGGATTGGACAACTTGGAGGTCATAGAACCTTCCTTGACAATAAGGAATTCCCTGGAGACCTTGGAATGAAATCCTTACTTCAGGGTATTCAAGAGAGAAGGCAGGAGTAGCAGTGTCACTCAGTGGTAAAGAGTTTGTCTAGCATTTGCAGGACTGTGGTGGAGGGAGAGGGAGAGAGTGAGAGAGAGAGATGCAGATGCAGAGAGACAGAAGCTGAGACGGAGACAGAAACAGAGACTGAGGAGAGTGACAGAGTTCCCAAGACAAGCTCCAAATTCAGTGATTAGCTGAGAACAGGGCAGAACTCGATATATTTAGGGCCCCAAGTATGATTTATTTCAGTAAAAGGATACAAACTGAAATTAACAAAGACAAAATATATATGTCTCGTGGGAAAATAAACTTAAGCTTCCAAGTATCTTCCTAGTTGAAATGATACAGCAATGAGTTGAATGGAACTTGGCAGAGAAACTCCTTAGAAACTCAAAATTCACAAACTTGCACTGAGGCTAGTTAGGTAGGCAACCTTGGCCTGGTATATACCAACATTTCTGACACTCAGAGTGAAAGCAGGTGTTCAACATAAATCACAATATTTGTGTGAACAGCTTCAATATAGTGAGGCACTCTTAGTTAATGTGGTGCGAATCCTTTCTGATGTTCAAGTTCCATTGTAACCAGCCTTTAAAAGTCAGGCCAGCTATTTTATCTCGTTCCTGCATAAATACAGAATCAATGAGAAGAAAGTCTTCATTTCATAAATTTTGCTATAAAGGAAATAAGGGAAATTAGATGGAAGTGAAGAATGTAGACTGTTTATGGATTTATGTCAATCTTAGTTTTAGATTGAGATTACAAAACATTTGAATGCTAACAGTACTAATACAGGAAGAGAGTATTCAGTGTTAAAAGAGGGCTGAATACTTGAGAGGAAAATAAAAAGGAGATTAAGACACAATTGAAATACAAATCTTATGATGGAACAAGGGTGGGTCCTATCCATTGTATAAGTAATTATAACTGTTAATAGACAGGATTAATATGTTTCTGTAACAGATGCATTTTTCTAACAAGCAAGTTCAGTTTAGTCACAGCTAACATGATTAAGTATAGAAAATCAACAGCTGCCTTATTTCAAAAACTAAAGGAAGATCCCCATTCACAGTAGCAATATGAAAAATATACTTAGGTAGAAATAGGTATGGTACACAAAGGACTTTTATGAAAAGCACTGCCAAATGGTATTGATAGACCCAAAGTTGACAAGTAAAAATGGACTTGTCCAAATAACATTCTAATTAATATTCTTGGAAAAACGACTAAGTAGTGTACTGTTTTCTTCTAATCAAATTTACTCATTCTAATCAATGACTAATCTCTCTCTCTCTCTCTCTCTCTCTCTCTCTGTGTGTGTGTGTGTGTGTGTGTGTGTGTGTGTGTGTGTGGCCAGCTCAGCTCACCCTGCAGGTAGGGCTGGTGCAGTATGTGGTACTGGGGATCAAACCACAGTCCTTGTGCTTGCTTAAGCTGCCTAAGCAGGTTCTTTAGACCACTGAGCTATCTTGCCAGCCTAATCAAAGCTAATTTGTTTAATTTTTTATTTTATTTTATTTCTTTTTTTTTTTTTTTTTTTTTTGTATTTTAGGGAAGGGTCTACAGGGACAGGATTTTCAGAGTCTCACTACTAGATTGGACTCGTAGTGATCAGCTTGTTTACAGCCTCTCAAGAGCTGGGATTACAGGCATATGCCACCATGTCCAGTCTCAATTGCACACTGCCCAGGGGTGGGGGGTGGCATGGCAGGCCCAGGTACTGAATCCCTGGCCCCTGCACCTGGTAGCTTTAATCTGCTGAACTATTTGGCTGGCACTTCAAAGCTAATTTAGAAGGAAGAATTTGAAAGAATTTTTAAACTTTGTATTAAATGAATTATCTCTAGTTAACTGAAATGAATTAATTTTTTGATCCATATCAAAATCTAAACTAGACTTTTATGAAAGAAAAATGAGAAGTACACAATTATCTTGCATGTAGGGAGCAGATATGAGTGCTAGGTTAGCAATGAACATAAATAAAATTAAGTACTTTTTTAACATTATTGTGGGAAAATTTGAAACAGAGAAGTAAATCTTTCAAGAAATAAAATTACAATCATCTACAAAAGCTAAAATCAAAGACAGCCACTCACTCTTAACATTTTACTGCATTTCCTCCCAGGGATTTTTTTTTTTTCCTTGATGCTTGATCTGCTTATCTTAGATGTGTAACATCTTCATTTACCAAGGTTTGTTTAAGATTCAACATCTAAAATGTTGATGTTTGCTTAAAATAAACATCAAGGATCAGTATGCCAAATAGGTCCTTATCACCTTAAAAAGCCCAGAAAAAGTCACTACCCCAACTCCCTACAGGAAGAGCCCCTGTTCTGCCTGCTTGCTACATGAATCTCTTTCCCAGTTGGTCCTGGATTTAATCAATCTTACCTGAGTAATTTTGCCTGTTATCTTATTGGTTGTCCCACCTCATTTGCAAGTTTCCAGTTTTCCCACCTTAGATCCACCTGACCTGTTAGACTTGCTCTGTAAAATTCCCCAGAAAACACAGGTTCCTGGGCAACCCACTCAGGTCCTCTTCTGTCCCTCTCTTGGACAGAAGCTATCTTTCCCCAAAGAATATATAGTCTGCTGTTAACCTCCATTGTTCCTAAAATTCATTATTCAGTTTGAGAGAACACAAACTCATTCCAGGTATCTTTCAGGTTGGGGGTTTCTTTCAGCCATATCAACTTTTTCGTAGCCTGTTATGAGTGCTCACTGCACACTTGTTACTCAGCTTACTCATGGACAGCAAAGCATGTGGCCATGTTGCCTCCTTGTCTCCCAATGATAAATCTATACAAGAATTTACACAATTGGAAAACTGAAGAGTAATTCACCCACAAAGTGTAAATTTGGGGGAAAATAACAGTATTCATATAGAAATTATATTCAAATAGAAAGCAAATAAAGTTAGAGAAGAAATGACTTGACTGTGGGAAACCTGGACCAACTACCACTGGAAAGGATTTAGTGATGGCAAACTTCTACCTAAACCAGGAATGCAATTGTGATGAAAACATTAAGAAGACCTGGAGGAAGTGATGTCAGTAAAAATCTTCACATTAGAGAAACTCAAAGATATTCTCTGACATTTAAAGTATAAAAGAGATAACATTGAAGCTGATCCAAACTTTAAAAGGAGCAAGACAGTATAGAATAAAAAAGATGTTTGTTCTAGGTCAAACTATATGACAAGAAGACAAACAGTATTCAAAATACCCCTGCTAATTGTTATTAAGAAATTAAACTTTCTCCTGGAGAGACAGCTCAGCAGACAAAGCACCTACTTTGGCAAGGACAGGGGCCAAGGTTTGATCGCTAGCCCCACATGCTGTGCCGGCCCCAGCCCCGGAGGGGTGAGGAGCCAGTCACCGAGTCTAGGTGGTGGTGACACATGCCTTTAATCCCAGCGCTGAGGAGGCTGAAAACGGGAGGATCACTATGAGTCTAAACAGTGTGGTGAGATACTGCAACAAATACATACAACACAAGAAAGATAGAAAATGTGTCCTGTATTACATCATTCCCCTTGCAAAACCCCAAACCATGACAGTGCTTTAGCAGGAATGGGACCACAGTAAGAACTTATTTTGAATCCTTCTTTGATTTTCATATGATAAGATACTTTCATTTCAATAGAAATATAGATCATTTTATATTTATTAAACGCAAAATATTCCATAAATCTACTAATACTCATTAAACTATTCTTCCATTGGAAGAACACGTTTGGGTTGATGCTTTTTAAGGTCAAAGATATATGTGTCCATTTTTTAATTTGATAGATATTATAAAATATAATATGAACTGAATTTACAAAAGTTACAACAATCAATTCTTTAGCTTGGTGTTAAAGGGAGGAACCCAATACTCAGAATCCACATCAAAAGTGTTGTAGGCATTTTAATCTCTGTTAATTTTTGTCAGTCCTTCTACCTCTTTGTTAATCTGGTAATTTTGGAGTATTTTTAACTCAATTGTGGATCTTAATTTAATATATTGGAGAAAAGTAAGAGAGCATGGAAAATTTTGACTTTAAGAAGAATACAATTTAAGGTCATTTAGCTTAGAGACACATTGAAAAGAGGCCATTTCGCAGTTCTTCAAAACTTAGCTTATTTTAAGTTTTGCATTGTGTTTATTTTCCTTTTTTATTGAACTATTTGCCATCAACAGACAGTCATAATAAACCACCTGAACATCTTTGTACTCTAGAGATGCTTCCAGCATTGAAATCCTCAGGAAATTAAAAAAGGATAAACAAATATTAAAAACAAGATTTATCTTAAGCATATAAACTTAGATAAGAAATGGACAGAGCTAAAAAAAAAAAAAAAAACGTAAGTTAAAATAAATTAACAGTGAGCATTAAATCACGTTAATTTTCAAAGCAAAGAGTTAATCATAAATTTTGATACAATAGTAACTTTGAGGGACAGCCTGATAGCTCAGCAGACTAAAGCACCTGCTTAGGAGAGCACAGCATCCAGGGTTCAATCCTGGCCAGCTGTGCCAGCCCCACCCATAGTGGGGTATGCTGAGATGCTGAGATGGTGATTGAGTCTGGGCGTGGTGACATGAACCTGTAATCCCAGCATTTGAAAGGCTGCCCAAAACAGGAGAATCCTTATGAGTCCTAGCTATGTAGTGAGACCCTATAGGCCCTATAGACCTTATACTAAATACAGGAAAACAAAAACAACAAAAAAGTAACTTTGAAGTTTAACAAAAAACTCAGTTTTTTCTGTTATCAAATGTTGTCCTTGATATTTATGAAGTTTGACATAGCCTTTTTACAGTTCACATAATTTTAGTACTGGAGGTATTTAAATTTCCAATTTTTCTTAAATCCTCAGAACTCCTGATAAGATTAAACCTTTAATTCTCACATGCCAACTATAGACAGGGGCCAAAAAGTGGCTGCTTCCTTTATGAAAGAGCAAACTATAAGCTCCATTCACCTACTTTATTCATGTATATTGCCTACTTACTCTTTGCTTAAGAAAATAAATCAGTCTTGAATTTCCTTATAAATTTTTATTACTAGGGGAAAGGAATAAAAATTCATAACGAACTCTGATTAGCATATCAATTATACTTCAAAGGGATAGCAAATAAGTTTATAGTTCCCTTCAGATGTTTTATTTCAGGAAATGATATTTTGGACTTAACATAGTTCTACTAAGCTCTTTCCAGCTACCTAACCAAATAGATGACCTAATGCTCAAACATTCCGAGTTGGTGTGCACTTAAGGAGTTGCATAGATTTCTGCAGAATTTTCCAGGATCTTAACTGAAACATTTACTGGATGTGATGTCAGCAGGATCTGCTTTAGAACTAAGTGACTTAGTCTTTTATCTATCTGTTAAGGGAGATGTCATCATCACTACTGTCTGGACTGTACACACACACACACCCACACATACCTCTGTGAGCTTGGACAACTCCTATTCAACCCTCCCACCTCCAATTCCTTTTCTGAAACCTTTCCTCTTTACTAAAATGACCCAGTAGATCTCACTTTGGTTGATAATGTATAGTGATAATGGCATTTCTACCTTGAATTTGTTATTTTTACCCCTAGACTGTGAATTCTTCAAAGGGAATAGCTGTTTATTTTCTTATTTACCCTACTGGAATTTGAAAATAACATGTTGAGGAAGCTGTGCCGAGAAATAGTATACTCAATTCATTTTGCTTGAAAAAGATCAGAGTTGACTAGCCATTTCCTTGATAACTTTATGCATTCATTCATTCTCTTGATATTTTCTAAACTTGAGTAGACTGAAAAGAATGGACGCTTCTGGAAGGCATAGCACGATGAAGTCACTTATGAGGCCACTGAAAGTCAAGCTCACCTACCTCACAATCTACTTAGGGCCAGGCATGTAAAGATAGCAATGGTAATGATGATGACATCTCCCTTAAAAGGTTTGGAAACATTTATGTTTTGGAATCTATGTATCACATTTTAGGTCATTAGTGAACTTTGGGAGAAATTCCTAAGTTATAAATATACATAAATTATTGAAAACAGAGCTGAGCTTTAGAAAGATTCATGTTCTTGTCTAAAATCCTCCATTTTGATGGAGTGTGAAAAGAGCCCCATACCTCACCCTTCCCTGCACCATGTCTCCAGCGTCTAACTTTGTGTGCATACCACTCTCATTCTGGCTACAGTAGCATGACTTGTTTTGGTAAATAGAATGTTGGTAATATAACATTTTCAGAGGCAAGAAAAGTGCTGTATAACTGGCCTTATTCACAATTGTCATTGTCATCACCATGGGAAGACCTGCCTAGGCTAGACTGTTATCCCCAAGGAAGAAAAAGAAAACACTTGAAATAGAGACCAGCCACTCCATCATCCCAAACATGTTTTTATAGACAGTTAGGTACATAAATAGGAGAATTAATCCATTGGAAACTCCAGCTTTGACCACATTAATTCATTAGTCCCAAGACTCATGGGCTAAACACATGCTTATTGTTTGAAGCCATGGAATTTAGAGGTAGTTCTTTATAAAGTTTTATGTTACAATCTACCTTCTTTTAAAAATATGAAAAATTAGAATTTTAAAACCTATAATTACAGATGATGAGCCAAGTCTTCTTGTAGTGATCCTTATTCATAGACAATAGTTATTGTGTGGACCATTAGAAGCCTGAGCTTTTTCAAGTAGCCTACATCCAACTGAAAGCTTTGATTTCCCTCCACTTCCTGAGGATTGTCCTTCCAGAATAACTTTGTAGCCCATCAGTTGAGAGTGCAAAGAAATTTCTCTACCTTATAGACACATTGTGACTTTCTTATTTCCAAATTATCCTCTTAATAAAATAATATTAGAAGAACACATTACCCCAGGCTACTTAACTTTGAGATTAAGGGTTCAAATTTGAGAGGAGAACTGTGGAGATGAAGGCACCAAGTCACAGAAGTCTAGAAAGCTCATGGGTCAAAATCAGAGGAATGAGAAGATGAAGTTAGTAGAGGGTATTTCTTACAAGTATCTTCTAGCAATCTATTATGATGAGTGCCGAGAGGAAAGGTTATGAGACATCAGGTATAAACTGAGATGTAGAATTGGTTGAGATTTGGCTAGTGTTATTAAGGCATGAAATGGGAGTGTAGGCAGACCTAAAACTTTGGAGCTTATGTAATAAACTTTTATTAGGGGATATGGAATATGATTCTTATGAAGTCAGAGAAGAAAGGAACATAGTGTATGCTTGTTCCAGAACAATGTTGACCCAAGACATAAAACCCAGCCCTGATATGTTGTGTTATAACAGATTGGCAGAGTCAAGATTATTCTGCATGCATTTGTTGGGGGAGGGATGCTTATAGGCACAGCCCTGGTAGCACCAAGAGAAGGTAGACTTCCACAGTTTGGGTCAGAAAAACAGGGGCTTATAAACTGGTCAGAGTTAAAGTGGCTTCATTCAAATTCGAGCACATCTGGTTTATTTCAAGTTGATACCGAAGCTAGACAGGCACCTTCTTGGCAACAGGGTGTGGTTGTAAAGCTCCATGAACTGCTTTAATTGTTTTGTTTGTTCATAGTGTGTTGGGAAACAAGAGAAAATTGAGTAAGTTTACTGAGGTACAATCATGGTGGTTATGAATCAAGATAGCTGTGGTCAAGTCTAACTGAATTCCCACAGTGTGCTTTCACAGCCTTGACTATGGCAGTAGTTTGGAGGACTGAACAAAATCCTTCGCAGCCTGGGCACTAGTACTCATGTCTAGGACTTTACACTGAAGAATCAGTTAGTGCTACTTGCCTACACACCCAGTGGTGCCAAATCCTAAAGAAGTGACCAGAGATGGTTTCCAGAAGAAAGTTCTTACAGATTAAGTGGATAAGCTGGGAGTGGTGGTGTGCGCCTGTAATCCCAGCGCTTGGGAGGCTGAGGCAGGAGGATCAGTGAGCTACAAAAGTAAGCTCAAGGCCAGTCTGAATTGCATAGCAAAATCCTGTCTCAAAAAGAAAAAGAAAAAAAAAAAAAAAGATTTAGTGGATAATCTGAAATAAGTGCGTGACTTTTAATCAAGTATTAAGGTGTTATGGTTTTGTAGGTAGAGAGTAAAAAAAAATACTATTAAAATCAGAGTTTAGGGGCCTGGCGGGATGGCTCAGTGGTTTAAAGCACCTGCTTGGAGAAGCTCGGACGGCTTCAGGGACCATAGTTCAATCCCCGGCACCACATGCTGCACCAGCCCTGTCCTCGGGGCGGCTGAGCTGGCCGAAAAAAATGAGTGAATAAACAAACAAAGGTTCTGAAACAAGAATAAAAATAATAAATAAAAAATAAAATAAATTCTTAAAAAAAATCAGAGTTTAGCTTACAGAGTAGTATCAGAAGGGGGCTTGTCAGGTAGCTCAATTGATTAAAGCACATGATTTGGCAAAGTCACTAGGGCACAGGGTACCACGGTTCGATCTCTGCCTCCACATGGAACATGAGACCTGCCCTTAAGGCAGCCTGAGCCTGACAAAACAAACAAGCAAACAAACAACAACAACAAAAACTGAAAAACAATTATATACATGATGTGATGCTATCCTAAACAGAATGGCTATAATGATAAAGGACAGATAAAACCAGGTATGATCAAAGCTTTTTAAAAAAAAATTTCATGTAATGCATGGGAATATAAAGTGACATAATCATTGTTTGACCCTACCTACTGAAGTAGTGTCTACCTATTTTCTGACCTAGCAATTTCGTTAGGTATAAACTTAGAGGAAAATATATCTGTCATTTATAAGGAAGTTCAGAGTATAACTACTTGCAACAAGCAAAAATAGAAACAAATCAAATGTTTGTTGATGATAAAATAGATGAATACATTTTGAACTATTTATACATTGAATATTATACAATAATGAGAATTCACAATGCACTGCCACATTCAATAATCTGAAAGGAGGCCGTGTATTTTATTAACAGCAAATGAAGACACAAAGGAGCACATATCATATATAATTAAAAATCTGACAAGAACAACATACGTCAGAAGTGACAGGTTCTAAGAGAACCTGTGCTGTAACATAATTCAGTGGTGTCCCAAATTTTCTGGTCAAGGAAATTGTGGGACCTCAGAGGAAAGGGATAAATGAAATATAGTGTGTCTAAGGTGAGTCACCTAGAGAAAAATATTCTCTCAGACTTTCACAGAAAGCAAACTGGTCAAGCAATGGCCATGACTCATCCCGATGGCTGACATTGGACAACATTTCTACAAAGCACTGTACATGGTTCCAAAGCTAATCATGAGGGGGTTTGACCTTGGACAATACAAAAGATGAATGTTTTGCTATCCAGGTCTTGCTTTAACTTGCCCTTGATCACCCCATAGAAAAGCTTAATTATGAGGCATAAAGTGCAGAGCTAGATTAGTATGATGACCTGTAAGAGGCTTAAATCAACAGCTTCCAACATTACCAGTTTCACCAGTAAGCCAATGCAAATAAGGAATATTGGACTATGTATACAACTACTTCATCACAGTTCAAAGGGAAGAAATTCTTTCTTTTTCATTTTTTTCCTTCCTTACCAATATTGACCAGAAAATTCATGTCTACACCCTGCGCTCTGTGTAATTATTATGAGGACAACAATATGCAGTGTGTCAGTTATTGCAAATGTACTACTAATGTATTTTGAAATTATCAAATTGTTATTTCTTATTAAAAGTAATAATAAAAAAATAAAAGAAGTGACTGATATAGTTATCCTGCAGGAAACAGACAGAGGCAGTTGAGACTCTGGAATCTGGTTTTGTTTTGCTTCTTGACCTGGGTGCTAGTTTCAAAGATGTGTGTGAATAGGTTATGAAAATTTTTCAAGTTGTATGCTTATAATAACTCTTTTCTTCACATATGTTATACTGAAAAACATTTTTTAATAATTAAAATTATACATGAAAGTCTAAAGTGATATAATGTACTAAAAATATGGTTGTTTATACAGTTAACAGTCTTTCATTTGTCTTTGTATTACAAACCTATAATCTGAATTTTCATGTTCTCAGTTTGAAAATGGGGCATTGATATCTGTTCTTTCTGTTCACAGAGTTTAGCTGCATTAATAGGCATAAAAAATAACTTAGAAAACTATAGGAATGTATGCAAATAAGGGTTATTTTTACTGAACAAAAGCAAGAGGGTTTTCATCTTAATTTTTAATAGGTTTTCAATGGTTAAGGAATGGCTCCCTTAGCAAATGATAGTAATTGTAAGTGTTTTGGATCAAGTTTTAAAAAGCAGGTTTGTCAATTATATAATGATCTTTAATGTACCCAGATTGTTGCTTTTGTTTCAGAAAACAGAAAATTACATGATAGCTTGTAAATGGCACATTCAATTTTGCACACTGAGAATGCTTGAAAAGCAAAAGGTCTATATATAATGCAGGAACTCAAGTTTAATGGCATCAAATGATACATAATTTGATCTGTTCAACCACATTTTCAGAAATTAATCACCAAGTGTCAGTATCTTTCTGTCCTTCATGACTCATTCTATCAAAAGAAAACTGCCCTTTTGCCATAGCACTACTAATCAGAAATAGTTCATTTTTTTTGATTTAGCATTTCAATCCAGTGCTCAGCATCTAGAAACATTTTAAAAGGTCAGGCTGCTGCTCCATAATTCAATTTAGTAAAGTTTCAGGAAAACTTAATGAGTTGCTTTTTTGTGCCTCCCAATATGCTTAGAATCACTTTTAGAAATCAATGGAAACTTTACTTGTTAGTAAAAACTGGAAGTATAGATATTTTTGAAAGTTTTACAATGCATTATCATGTTTAATTTTTTTAAATTTTTATTCATTTTAATGAGAAAAAAGATAAAATACCAATGAAACATTTTCAAAACAAGTTAATAGAAAGGTTACAATAATTATCACCTTGCATATAGTTGTCTTCATAGTAGTTATTCAGAGGACAAGATGCAGGCATGATATCTTGTCAAAGCAATATTAATACAAACGTTTATTCTCAATTAACTGAGGGAAAATAGCTGTATACCTGTTCTCTCTTTTGTATAGATATATATGTATATATTTTTCTTTTTGTAGTTTCTAATACTAAGAGAAAATATATCATGACTTATAAGTACATTGTAAGTCATAGACACAATATGAATCATAAAACAAAAAATATAACTAAATAATACTCAGGAAATTAATCAAATACTAATTAACTAAAATTAAGTATTTCAAAACTATATTCCAAAATTTAAATCAAATTGTGAGTCCAACTTAGAGGCCAGAATGCTGTGTATCATGTGTATGAATCTGTAATCAGTTCGGAATACTTGCATAGTATTTTGTTGTTGTTACTGTCTTTTTGAGACTATATCTTGATATGCAGTTCAGGCTGGCCTTGAGCTTATTTTGTAGCCCAGGCTGGTCTTGAACTTTCACCAACCCTCCTGCCTCAGCCTCTCAAGTGCTCGGATTACAGACATGAACTACCATACCAGGCTTTCACATAGTATTTGAATAGGTTAATATATACAAAGATATCAACTAAGAAAAACTTTTCATGGTAGTAAAGAATTACTAAGAATAAAGCATAATATAAATACTAGAATGGCAAATATATGACCAGAAATTCTAACAATTTGGGGATAGGATATCACACAAAGTTCTAGTATGTTACAAACGTGGACAAGTCCATGATGCTTACTGGTGGCCAGGTGTTATTGTCAGACTGAACTAATGCTATTTCCTTGATATCCACTCTATAGAACCAGACAGAATCATGACCAATACAGTTTAGGAGAAGAACACTTGTAGAACATGCTCATGGACATTTTTTGCTACTGTATATAAAAGACTCACTCCGCAGCGCCCCGATGAGCAGCGAGCCATCCTTGATGAGCTCCTTGATGAACTTGTTGGTGCGCTCCAGCTCAATCTCGTGGCACTGCAGCCGCTCCCTGAAGTCGGGGCTGTCCAGTTGGCACCTTGCATATTGTCCTCACAGTGGTTCTGCAGAGCGCAGTGTGTGGGCGTGACCCACCTTCCTATTGATGTTGCTAAGAAAGGGGGAAGAGAGAGAGAGAAGGAGAAAGAAAAGAAAAGAAGGGAAAAGAAAGGAAGGGAGGATTCTTCTCTTTGGAGTGGGAGGAAGCAGATGCATGCGCAGTCCAGTGTTCTGCGGCTGCGGTGGGCCACCAGTGGGGCTTGCGATGTTGGAGGCTGTTGATCCGGGCCTCCTGGGGCTCATCTCACCGATCTGGCTCTGCGTTTCATGCATTGTAATTAAGCTTTTTCTTGCTGGGTGGTCGGGGTTGGGTCGGGGCGGGGCCTGTGTAGCAAAACATTCATTTCTTTGTGTTTTCCGGGATCGGATCCCCTCGGGATTGATTTTGGGACCGTGGACAGTGCTTTGTGGGACTGTTGTTGGTGTCGGCCTTCGGCACCAGTGACGGCCATTGCTTGGCCGGTTTGCTCTCTGTGGGGGCCTGGGAGGGTGTTTTTTTCTGGGTGGCTCTCCTTGGACGCACTGTAGTTCATTTGTTCCTTTCCTCTGGGGTCCCATGGTCTCCTTGACCAGAAGGTTTGGGGCACCGCTGACTTGTAGGATGTTGCGGCGCGGGTTCTCTTGTGTCCTGGGTCCTTACTGACCTTGAATATAGCTATTTTGTGACCCAGATATAGAAAAATGCCAACATGGATGACTGACTAGTGTCGGCTTGAGGTGGGGTTTGGGAGAGAATGGGAGATAGCCAATGGGTTCCATCCACTCTTTCCCTGATGCATGACTGCACCAGTGTGCAAATGCTGTTTAAGACAACAGTTTGATGAGACAAAGCGATGCTGGCAATATACAGGGGTTTGTTTTGTTTTTTTTTTTATTAGCTGTGTATACTTCATTATGCGAACACTATGCTCTTGTCCTAGAAGCTGTAGAAACTTGTAGCTTTTGAGACTGATTCATTCATGTACAGCTTCAAGGAAGCAGTTCTCAGATTCAGAAGTCTAGGAAGGAGATTCCTCTTCCAGCCCCTTCAAAGGTTGTGTTTGCTCTCTAGTAATATCAATTTGGACTCTACGATTATAATTTTCTCATCCTGGAATATCCCTTCCCACCCAAGGAAAAAAAGCTCGCCTGTTAAAGAAAATTTGTGTGGACCTTCATTCCTTCAGAAATTCTTCCAGGTATTCACAATCTCTCTCCCAGATCAGCACTGTTTCTCCTCTAGGCTTCTCAGGATACTTAATATGCATTCACCTGTTAGCCCAAGCATAATAGGGGAAAATCAGGCAAAAGCAGACACGTGGAATCTTAAACTCATGATACAGTGGAGCGATTACTGCCTCATAAATCCATGTGTGGAGTTTTAAGCTCTCTGTCTTCATATAACAAATAGAGAAGTTTTTTGCTTATGTATATTTTATAAGTTGAGGGCCTACATTTTACCGTTCTTTTAGAAGTAGGGTGTCATGGTCTGGGTTTTTGTAAGGGGAGCAGTATAATACAGGATACATTTTATGAGGTTATTTTATAATCACCCAAAGAGTCATATGCAAATAGTGCAGGAAATCTGTCC
>PVJA010031899.1:0-24485 GCA_004027025.1 Myocastor coypus
TTTTTTTTTTTTTTTTTTTTTTTTTTTTTTTTTTTTTTTTTTTTTTTTTTTTTTTTTTTTGCAGTTTCTTGTCATTAGTTTCCAATTTCATTGTATTATGGTCAGATAATTTTTGATGGGATAATTTAATTCCTTTGCATGTGCTATGGGTTAGTATGTGGTCTATTTTTGAGGATGTGCTATGTGTGCTTGAGAAGAATGTGTATTTTGATGTTGTAGGGTGGAACACTTTATAGACATCTACTAAGTCCATTTGTTTAAAAGCTTGGGTCAGTTCTATTATTTCATTATTAACTTTCTGTGTAGTTGATCTACCTTTTTGTGACAGTGGAGTATTAAGATCCCCAAATAGAATTGTATTAGTGCTTATTTTTTTCTCATGCCCATTAATATCGTTTATATTGTTAGGTATTGGGTGCATATATATTTATGATTGTGATCTGTTCCTCTTGGGTTATTCCTTTTGCAAGGATACAATGCCCTTCTTTATTGCTCTTAATCAGTTTTGGCTTGAAATACACTTCTTCTGCAAACAGAATAGCTAACCCTGTTTTTTTGTGTGGGTTCCTGTCACGTGGAATATTGTTTTCCATCCTTTGACTTTCAGTATATGAATTTGATTTTTAATGAAATGTTTCTTGTATATAGAATCTTGGTTCTTGGTCGTTTCTGCCAGTCTGTGTCTTCTGATTGGTAAGCTGAGGGCACTGACGTTGGTGGTTACACCTGATATGTACTGACTTTCCCTTGCCATGTTATTTTCCTGTTGGCTGCTCCTCTTATTTTTTCTCCCTCTGTTTACTTGTTTGCCTTGCTTTGTGGATTCCTTCTGTTGGGGTTAATGCAGTTGTTATCCTTCTTTTCTCTTTCTAGAATGTTCTACAAAACATTTTGGAAAGCTGATTTAGTAGTGCTAAATTTCCTCAGATGTTGTTTGTCATAGAAATCTATTATGTCTCCATCAGTTTTGAAAAGTGGTTTTGTGGGGTCCATCAATCTTGAAGATGATTTTCCCTTACAGCTTAAAGTACTTAACTCCAGGCTCTCTTTGATTTGAGAGTTTGTGTTGAGAAGTCTATGATTCTTTTGGGCTTTCCTTCCAAGGTGACTTGTTTCTCTTTTCTAATAGCTTTTAATATTTTATTCTTCTGTTGAATTTCTGGAATCTTGTCTATGATATGCCTGGCTGTACATTTTTTTGTGCTTGTGGCCAATTGGAGTTCTATATATTTCACTCTACAGTCTATTGATTTTTTTTTCTCTACTAGGGAAATTGTCATGAAGTCTATGAACAGTTCTTTCTTTCACTCTAATTAATGTTACTTTTCTTTGTACCATCTAGCAGTTGCATTAATTACTCGTGGTCTCTTGCTATTTAAAAAAAAATCTTTAAGTGATTGTCAGCTGCAACCTTGTCTTATGTAACTGAAGTCTTGTCCTCACATTGTCTTAATCTGTTGCATGTGCTTTAAGTGGATTTTGTGTTCCGAATATCTGCCTGCATCTGCTTTCTGGATTCCATTTCTTTCCTATACAGAGCATTCATAACTTCTATAATTTTCATAATTATGGACTCCTCCATCTTATTTATATCTGTTGTAGCATCACTAAGCATGATTTGCACAACCAGAAAGGATAGACACCATATTCACACTCATACAAATACAAGTTCAGATAACAAAGTTGTCATATTTCATTGATTTGTGTTATCTTAATGTTCAGAGGCTTTCTCTCATATAAAATACATAGTACTTTCTGCCTGTCTCTTTTCATTTAGATCATACTAAAACTGAACTGTGTCATCCACAGAATGAAAATGAAATTTTAAACATCTTATCATTAGTTGTTTTTAATCTATGCCCATTGAAATTTACTTGGAAAGTTTTAAAGAATATAGATGCTGGTGTCTTTGTCCAGATGGGTAATGATTGAATTCCAATTTTGAGGTACTAAATCTAAATGTTGCTTATGAAGTAAAAACTATGACTTACACTAATTTCAATATCCTTTGCATCTCATACATTTCCCATATTTATTAGCTTTCCTGTAGCTGGCTTGAATACCTGACTACCTACAGTTGTTAAGGAGGACAGTTTTATTTGACTACTTTAGGGATTTCTGTTCATGTTCATGATCAGTAGAATTGTGAAAGAATTTAGTAGAGCTGAGTTGCTTCGTTACCGTAGTCAGAAAACAGCAGAAGAGCAGCATCAGAATGTAGCCAGGAACAAGTTATAGCACTCAAGGTCATATCTCTGTGTCCCACCCATACACCCAAAGGTGTGCTTTGCTAATCGTTGAAGCAGTTCCCAAGCCAGTCAAGTTGACAGTTAATCCAGTGGAGGAAACTGGAAGAAACATGAAGTAAATGTTATTAATAGATATTTGTGTTGCTATACAGGAATTTTTCATATTAATAAGTTACAATGGGTTAATAGCCTTTTTAGAAAGATGACTTCAACATTTCCTGGGAATTTTCTTTTGATTGCTGATGAATATATAGTCAATTTAGTCATTTGGATTGGATTAGAATTGAAATAAGCAATCACCTTCCTTCCTGTTAGCATTTTGAAAGTTAAATCTTGATTCATATGTATACTACTGTAAAAACATATCCACAAGTGATTCTAATGTGTATATAGGTCTGAAAACTGTTGGTTTAAGTGAGCTTGAGTTTTATTCTTAAAAGAAAGAGGTAGCATATGACAAAAGTGATTAGTGGTTGTGTCAGTGTGTTATACACTAAGTTGTTTTTGCTTTTACTTTTGTCGCTTTGTTTTTATGTTACTGGGTGTCTTAGTTACTTTTTACTCGTTGCTGGGACAAATACCCGACATTCAAGATGAAGGAAGGAAAGGCTTATTTAGCTCACAGTTACTGGAGGTTTCAGTCCATATTCAGCTGGCCCAAGGCTGAGAGGAACAGGGAAGAGAGAATCTAGTTCATGGCGGTGGAGCAGCAACAAAATGGTGGCAGAGGCAGCCAATCAATCAGGGCAGCAGAGCAGTGGCAACAGCTCTAGTCTGTCTCTCTGTCTCTCTTTATATTACATTCAGGCTCTCCGCCTTAGCTCCCGCCCTAGGCTACACCCGTAATCCCAGAAGTACCTCGACCCACAAACCCATCAGTACTGAAACCCATAATCCCAGGGATCATGGGTCAAGTCTCAAACTCTAGAAGTCTCCGCCCAATGACTACATGAGGCTTTGGGGGGACAACTAGACATAAACCATAACACGGGAGCTTGAACCCAAGGCCTTTGTACTGAGCTATACCCCCAACTGTTTTTAATTTTTGTTTTGAGACAATCTTACTAAGTTATTAGGTTGCCCAAATTGGGCTTGAATTTGTCATCAGCCTACCTCAAGCTACCAGTGTAGTTTCCTGGCTAAATAAAGGAAATTTTGCACAAGAAGGTAGATTTCTATTTTTGCTCTTGATAACAAAACTTTTGATTTTTTTTCTTTTTTTTTTTTCTTTTTTTTTTTTTTGTTGTTGCTCATTTGTAAAAAATCAGAGCTTTGTATAATTTGTAGGGTTGTAATTTAAGGTGTAAAAGTGTTTTTAGATTTCTTTTTATGGCCAATTGAGTCACAAGAATTAAGAGTAAGTGTCAAACAATTTGGAGCCCATGCATAGTATATAGTAGAATATAGAGATTGCTACAAGAAAATAGCACAGAATGGGAAATGTAAAAACAGTAGAAATTTATTTCTCACAGTTACAGAGATTGGGAAGCCTATTAAGGTTCCAGTGGTTTTAGTGTCTGACATAGGCCCGTTGATAGAGATGACATTATCTTGGTGTCCTCACACATGCATAAGACAAAAGAGTGTCCCCTTTAACTTCTAGCATTTGATAAAGCTGCTCATTTTACCACCTCTCAAAAGCCACATCTCATTATATTGTTCAAATGGGCATTAAGTTTCCATATGAATTTTGGAAGAATTATCCCCATTCAAGCAATAACAGAGAAATTCAGAGGAATTTAATGTCTGTGCTATGTATAACATACGGTGGTAGTTAGAAGAGAGAGGGGGACTAGACAGGAAACAAAGGTTAAATTGCAAAACCAAACTTTTCATAATACTCATTTGAGCTGGGAGTGTTATTTCCTAATAATTGTTTTTAATTACTAATAGTTTTCCCAGTTAAAAAACATTATAGTGAAATACATGTAACAGAAAATTTGCTATCTTAACTATGTTAAGTATATAATTCAGGAGCTGTACATTCATGATGTCATACAACTTTATCATGGTGCATCTTCATAATTCTTCACCTGATAGAACAGAAATTTTGTAGCCATTATGCAATAATTCCTCCTTTCTCCCTCCCCTCATCCTTGGCAACTAACATTCTGTTTCCTGTCAACATAATTTTGAGTACCAATATTTTTCATACAAGTGAAATCATGTAGCACTTAGCGTTTTGTGTTGATTTATTCCACTTAGCATATTGTGTTTGAGGTTGATACTTGTTATAACGTATGTCAGACCTTCCTTATTTCTGTCTCCTAGAGCATAAAACTAATTTTTTCACCAAGGCAAAGAAACATCGACCTTTCTTTTGATGAACCATTAGTTTTATTTTTGTAAGTTTTATTACATAACATAAGTATTTAGGAAAAAGTCGCAAAAATGTTAAGGTTTTAGTACTTAGTATTTATAAAAAGGCAGCAATTTTCAACATTGACTTTTTTTGGTGTAAAAAGTCTAAAAATAATTAATATCAGAGATAAATTTTCTATATGAACTACAATCAAAATAACAATATCTTCAAAAATAATTACTTGGCTTACTACACCAAAGGCAGTCTGCATACTCAATGATATGTTCCATAAACATGCATTGGTTGCACTGACAATTGCTTTTGCTTTTATGCCCTTTTTGTGGGGTATATGTGACATCTCAGTGTTCCTGCAGTTATTTCAGGAGGTTCTTAAACACTGTGTAGTTAGCAGGAATGTAAATGTTAATAAAGTAAATTACTAAATTCTAAATATGCAGTGTGTTTTGAGTATATGTCATTTTCACATCACTTTTAACTTCTTTATAAAACCTAAAGATAAAAGACAAACACACTCAGCCACCTTAATTTTGACAAAGGGGCCAAGCATGTTTACTGGAAGAAAGCCTCTTTAACAAATGGTGCTGCCAAAACTGGCTCTCTACATGTTGAAAACTAAAACTTGACCCAGTCTATCACCATGCACTAAACGAAGATCAAAATGGATTAAAGTTCTAAATATTAAAAGAGAAACCCTAAATCTCCTCGAGGAGAAAGTTGGAGGAAATCTTGAAGACATCAGGGTAGGCAAAGAGTTCATAGACAAGAGTCAAAATGCACGTTTAACACTTGAAAGAATCAACAAATGGGACCTCCTCTGGCTGAGAAGGTTTTTCATGTCAAAAGAAATTACCAACAGAGTAAAAAGACAACCCACAAATTTTGAAAAGATTTTAACTAGTAAGTATTCAGACAGAGGTCTTCTATCTAGAATTTATAGAGAACTAAAAACCATTAGGGTCCCAAAATTCAAAGATCTAATCCAGAAATGGGCATCTGAGATGAACACACACTTCTCAGAGAAAGAAATTCAACAGTCCTATAAATACATGAAGAAATGCTCTAGCCATTCATGAAATGCAAATCTAAACAACACTTAGATACCATCTCACCCCAGAAAGAATGGCTACTATGAAGAAAGCAACCAACAACAGATGTTGGAGAGGCTGTGGGGAAAAAGGAACCCTTCTCCACTGTTGGTGGGAATGCAGACTGGTGCAACCATTATGGAAAGCAGTGTAGAGACTCTTTAAAAAACTAGAGCTGGAAATCCCATTCAATCCAGCTATCTTCCTACTGGGAATTTTCCCAGAAGAACTGGATACATCATATCATAGTGCTATCTGTGCACCTAGGTTCATAGCAGCACAATTTGTGATAGCCAAATCCTAGAAACAACCAAAATGCCCATCATCTGAAGAATGGTTGAAAAAGATGTGGTATTTTCATAAAATGGAATATTACTCAGCTGTAAGGAATGATACACTAGAAGACTTCATATATAATGGATGCATCTTGAACATATACTCATGAATGAAATAAACCAGATCTACATATGCAGATATCGTATATTCTCCCTAGTGGAAGGACTCAAAAGAAGAAATAAATAAATTTTGAGCAGTACCAAAATCTCAGGACCTTGTGTTTTCTGCATTCTCATAAATAATGTTTATTGAAAGTATTAATGTTTAATTGTTTGATCAGTCTTACATATGTCTGTTGATCTATGCTGATTTGATGATGAAAATATGTAATACAACCATTGTTAAATTTTTCTTATTTTGAAATTCAGTACTATATGTACTCCTACTTGTTACTGTTTTTTTTTTCTATCTTTGTTTCAGCTATTTTTACTCTTTAAAATAAAATTTAAAAAAATATGAGTCAAATTTATTCCCTAATTAATATTATGATATCTGTAAATATAATTATGGAAAATTAGAAAAAGAAAAAAAAAGAAACCCTAAAGATAAATTCAGAAATAAATTCCAATATGAACTACAAGGAAAATACTGAAAGAACTCTACCACACACAAGTGTTGTTTGAACTGTCAGACCCAAGGCAGTCTGCATATATTACAACTGCGTGTTCCATGCACACATCTCACAGACAACACATGTGCTTATTGGCTTTCCTTTTCTATGTGGTGGCAGTCTTATTAACTCTTCATGTTTTGTTAGGAGCTTTCTGCTATATTGTGTAACATGTACTTCACAGGGAAATAAGATGTCAATAAAGTACAGTTACCAAATTTGTGACTAGTACTTAGAACAGACATCCAGATTTTCACATCAGCTATTTACTTGTTTACAAAACCTAAAAGATAACATCAAAAATAAAAACTATATAAACAATGTACACACACAGGTCTACACAGAAATAAGCTTTGCAGTCTTCATATAGGACAGTGGCATGCTCAGTACACAAGTATCGTGTACACTGATAACATGAATGTTTATTTTCCTGTCCTTTCCTGCTGGGCTCAGTTGGTACCTTTTTTGTATTCTTTTTGTTATAGGAGATCTTCGTGAAACTGAACTATTTTGAGCTCCAGTCTCAAGCTTCATAAAATTTAACTGGTATTTTACGCTTGTCATTATCTTTGAAAACTATCAAGCTGTTTATGCCATACATGCTTAAGATCAAGTACAGTAAAACCATTGGCCATTGCTTTGTGTTTCAGGTGACATCATAGTTGCTGCATAGCTCATCAAAAATATCTACTGCATATTTGGTTTTGTTATTGAAAGTTTCCATCTAGGCTTCCATTTTGTCAAAGTTCCCCTATCTATAGTGCCATCATGAGGGAGTATTGACATCACCAGTGCCAGTTTGTTTTTCTTTGCCATGTAGGAGGCCAGTGTTACATCTTACTGGAATCCACAGTTTGCACTGTATAATTTTCTGTTTGAAAGGAAAACATTTCATTTGGAATTTTTACTTTATTCCTATGTACATTTCCTAATGTAGTCTAGTTGTGCTGTGTTAGCAAATGTAACATCAAACAGAAACTGATAAAGCAATGGTCAAATGACACATTCTGATGTGTTTGGGAGATGAAAGCAACAAGCCTGTTCACAGCGCCATTCAGTTTATCACTATACAAACAAGGACTTGATGGCTGAGTTCCAGGATAAATGTCTAAATTGAAAGCATAATGTCTTCATATCTACAAGGGCATACATTTTTATACCATATTTGACTGTAAGTCTTTTATATTCCTGTAATCACAGAAGGAAATCTGTGCTCTGTACAACAGACATGAATTTTTTCAATTCAGCTAGCGAGGTGTCATAATAAATACATTTTTAATATGGCCATTGGTGTATACAGAACATTTTACTTGCATTTTAGCTTTTGTGTATTTCACCGCATCTTGTAGCATTTCCTGTTACAATTTCCTACAATGAATCGCAGTGCTGGCTTTCTGTCTAATATGTTTCACCCCTGCCAAGACCCTCACTTGCTTTCTCTTTCATTATGCAACATTTTGATAAATCAGTTTTTTTCCCCTCTGCTGTTTTCTTCATAATGTGAATTAAGTTTGCATTCCTTGTGTCTATATCTGTAGATTTCACTGTCATAGGAACTGGCATAGGAACTTTAGCTTGCATGGCCAGTGCCAGAGTCATTACTGTCACCATACATCCATACCTCTCTTCTGCTAAGAACACATATATTTTACTCTAATGGAGCATCTTATCCATGCACGAGTAATCTAATGACTCACTTTTGGCCTCTTCCAAAACTTTTAAATCATTTTATGTGCTCTTGTACTGAATTATGGTACTTCTACCAGAAAAATCAAAGAAAACTTGATTTTTAAGTGAATCTTGAAGCAGTGCAGTTCCTTTGGAATCTTTGTGAAGCTTGGGTCACATACACAAAACCTTGGAGTCTGAAGGTGGGCCCAAACTCCTCCATCGTTAATATCAATTAGATGAACACATAGATTGCTTCCTGTGTCCCTATGTGAAAGATTTGAGGAGCTACTACTATGCTTAAGTTCAAATTTCTGGTAGAAAAGTAAGCCTGTCAATCCCAATGTTATGTTCTAAGATTGAAGAACTAATGATATCCCTATAACATGTATCCATTTGTCTCTCCATGGACATTTGTGTTAGTTCGTACTAGTTGTTGATACCAATAATCTTTTCTCTATCTTATGTGCTTTTTAACAACAAAATTGAAGAAACTTGGGGCTGAGGAGATAGCTCAGAGGTCTAAGCGCCTGCCTGGCAAGTACAAGGTCCTGAGTTTGATCCCCATTACCACATGCCATGCGGGCCCCAGAACCTTGGGTGTGCTGTGCTGGCCAGTGAAACTGGGCATGGTGGCACACACCTGTAATCCCAGTGCTGGGGAGGCTGATCCAGGAAGATCACTGAGTCTGAGCTGTATTGTGTATGTGTGTGTGTGTATACATACGTGTATATATATACAAACACATTTTTTTTTTCTTTAATTGCAGAAGCTTTCTTCCCAATGAAATAGGTCATAATTCTGTAGGCTAGCTCTGTCGAGAGAGTCCTCTTTTTAATAAATAAAGCTGCATTTTCCCTCAAATAATCATATTATAGAAAACTTATATATTTTATCATATTCTAATAATGATGAGCCTAATTATTTAAGCATGGACAACCTGAAAAATTCCTATATATGAAAGTAAACTTGTAGATAATTAGTTGAAATGATTATTGAAAAAATTTGATCAAAAGGTAATAATTATTTTTCTAGTTTATGGACTTATTTGAATGCCATGATTATGCTACCTTTATTAATGAAAATATACAATTTTATACTAATTAGATCAAAAATTTTCCTTCCACATATTTTCAGCTTAGTCTCCATATTTATAGTCTGTAAAATATTTAACTGTGTCATCAATTAACCATGTGATTTTTATTTGTGTAGAGCTGAAATAGAGTAGCTACTAGCCATGTAAGAATCTTTAAATTAAAATGAATTAAATTTTAAAATGATAAAACAGAATGAAATATATTTCAAGTGCTTAGTGTAGCTATCATGTAGATGATAGCTACTGTGGAATATAGCATTTTCCATCATTGCAGTTCTTAAAATGATGGAATAGATTTATGAGATTATAATTTAATATGAAATTAAAAAGAAAAGTTACATATTTAGGTTAATGGCTAATGTTATACAGTAAACTGCATTGGAGATAAATACATAAAATACATTCTTAAATATTCTAAAACTTTAAAATATGTATAATTCACTTTGAAATCTCATTTCAATTTTAATGTATTAATTGATGCTATGATGTGAATTGTTTATACTTAATTCTCAAACAGTTGATGTGTAGTTGTAATGGTTGATAGGTTGTGTCAACTTGAAAAGTCTAGAACCTTAACTAGGTTACTAAGTAGTACTATATCTTAGGATATAGAGAACATGACCTAGGTAAAGCAGCTGTTTATGCTCTTTGGGGGCTGTTTATGTCCTAGATGTTGTGAAGGTTGATTCACTGTGTCAGTTTGAGATGTGTAGAAGTTTACCTGGGAAACTCAGGAAAGGGTCAGAATGCTCATTTTGCAAACATCCTGAGCCAGTGCAAGAGAAGGGCAGGGAAATGGCGTGAGTCCTACACCTGCTCTACCCTCCATACAATGTAAAGGTCCTAAAGCCTGTTCCCTGTTCCTTTTATTCTTACTGCTTTTGGACCTCCATGAGCTGTTGCCCCTCCACCACACCACCCTGCCTTGGAGTCAGCTGATTATAGCTTTGATTATAGACTATAGACCTGTGCAAACTGTCAACTAAATAAATGTTTCCTTTATTAATTTTTTTTTCTTATTTTGTCTTAGCAGTGAGAGTAAAGTAAGACAGTAGTGAATAAGAGAAGGTAAAGATAAATAAGCCTTTTTTTGTGTGTGTGGTATCAGATCGAACTTGGGAACTTGCGCTTGCCAGGGAGGTGTTTATACCACTGCGCTGTCTCCCCAGTTCTAAGTAAGTCCTTTTTAAATGGTGCAGGAGACAGTAATTTACTCAGATCTATTGCAGAGAGCAGACAGAAATAGAAATTGTTGTTAGAGTGATCAAAGATTTAGATCACTAAAAATTTCAGGATTTTATAGCCTTGTGCTACTTCCCTCTCTTTTACTTACATTCCTTGAGCTTTGTCTACTTATTCCTGCTCTGGTGTCCTATGACCTGACAAAGCTTTTTGGGGTCATAATTGTTAACTCTGAAGATAAGTTATGTTTCATTTAGATTCTAGGTTTCTGATTTATGTTTATCCTCATTTGCTAAATTTGTTTCATTCATCTAGATTGGTGAGCTGAATTAGTCTCTTGTTGTAGAACCTTGGGGCTTGTCTTGGGCAGAACAGGCTAGGAGGTGATTGACATGAGATTGTACTTTGCATGAACTATCAGTATGCATTGCTCAAAAAGGTGGGATTCGAGAACATGTCATTAGGAAAAAATATATTGTTTATCAGTCATTCTCAAATTCGGTCAAGTCTGAGGTAGGAACTAGTATCACCCCATCATTTTAAGGTATACTTACTTATGAAAAAGAGGAAATAGTGACTGGAAAAAGCCTAAAAGGTAGTATTTGAGGTCCTGGATTTGAGTCTTATAGGTTCTTGTTTACTACTATGAGGTTTTTGACCCAGAAGAAGCCTTTAACTTCAGGGATTGATTGATTGATTGATTGATTGATTGATTTAACGGAAGGGTCTCTACAAGGTGTTCAGGGTCTCACTAGGGACTGTTTCCAGCCTCCCAAGAGCTGGGATTACAGGCACGTGCTACTACACCCAGTCTGAATTGCCCTCTCATGGAGACCCTGAGGGAGGGACCAGCATGTCAGGCCCAGCATCAAACCCTGATTGCAGGCTGTTTAATCTACTGAGCTATTTAGCCAGCCCTAACTTCAGTTTTCTTAAGGGAAAATGGTTCTCATATTCTTGTTTTAGGAGTTAAATAGAAGAATATGAATGTAGTGACTGAGAACAGTTACTACACAAAGAAAGTAACTTAATACATGGTCAAATCCAACCTTGATTTGTTATGTAAAACAAGAGAATTATGTTTTAACAGTAGTTGCACAATTCTTATGAAAGCAAATCTGATTACATTTTTTATAAACCAGCAGAGAAAACTTGACAAGAACTTTTAGTGCCTAGTTTATGTAAAAGTAGGGCACAACTGACATTTTTTTAGGCATTTTATAAAAATTTTATATGAGTGACGATTTTGTCAAATTGCCAGCTTTTATCAAATCCAAGTCTTTTGAATATATATAAAATTAGATATACAATGTGAGGCTTAAAGTTTATAATGTTACTTTCACTTGTTTTGAAGAGAACTTTTACCTTTAGTAGTGTTTCAGGTTTAAATTCTAAATTATATTTGTTCTTAATACATGTTTATTGTACTTGCTTTGTAGAACTCATTACGTGTTTAAAAAAAGAATTCTGTATGTGGCAGATAACAAATGTAAAATACAGGATACTCTTTCCAAAATAATCAGGAGTATAAGCGAGCAAAATTTTTCCCAGAACCGAGTTGGTTCACATGAACAGAGAATAAGAATCTTGGTAAGAATCCAAAAATAGCACAGATGTGGATTTATTTTTTTGGAGTAACTGTAAAACTGAGGGTGGGGATTTGAGTAAACACATGTCTCCCAAGTGTATATTTCATTTTCTGTCCCAGATCAAATTAGTTATACAACAGAACTGAACTATTCAATATGTTTTAAGCCTGTGTTGTTTTCTCAGAGATTTTCCCTTAACCACCCAGCTTAAGGAGTACCACCCGAAAACTGTTGCATCATGCTGTTCTCTTTGTGTTTTCCTTCTGAATGTCACTGAAGTTATCTTACTCATTTTTTTTTGCCTGTTCTTTGCTACTTTTTTCTTATTTTCTTCCTAATTATTTGCAAGTGTGTAGTACTTGTGAATTAAGAAAAATTGAATTAATTCAGTTTATTATGCCCTATAAAATTAGTCAAGTTATCTAAGTAGTGTATATTTATTTTTTGTTTTACAGAATTTACAGAATTTTTGTAGTTGAAACAATTATATATTTACATGCAAATGTTCTCTTCATATATGCAAGTTCTTTTGTTTTTCTATTTATAAATTTGGCACAGGGGCTCACGATGCAGCTCAGACTCATAGTGATCCTCCTGTTTTCAGCCTCCCCAGCACTGCAATTACAGGCATGCTCCCTGTGCTTGCCACAGCAGGCTTCTAGTCTGCTAAGCCATCTCACCAGCCCTCATATATACAAGTTCTTAGAAGAGGGTCTGGCATATAATGGCCTGTAGATGCTCTCTGTTACAAATGAAAGATTAAAGAAAATTGTGTATATTTTCCTTTATAACATGTCTCACCTTATTTTTTCTGTGGTCCTTAGTTGAAATGCAGCCTTAAGTATTTCTGTCACGTTTAGAAGTATAGAGTTTCAAAAGACAAGAGACTTTCAATGTGAAGGATGTTTTCTATTAGGAATTCAATAAGAATAAAAATGTAAAATTGGAATCCACAATGTATACACTCAAGGTGTTTTTCAATTCAAGGTACTTCGTATGATAGGATAAAAAGACAGTGGCACAAGTTATAGACAACCTATGTTAGTTCATGTAGTGGTTCATTAAGTTCACTTTAGTCTATAATCTTTATTGAAAGTTCAAATGACAATTTTCAGAGTATATTATTTTATTCTCCCTTGTGAATTATAGTGTTATGAATATTTATATGTCACTATAGTTAATTTCTTTAATTCATAATAGACTGTACTCAAGACAGGTATAATTCGGTATTTTGAAATTTTTACTGTTTGCTTTTGAAGAATCTCTGCCGATTTCCGTAGTAATTTACATTTGCACAAACAACATAGAAGAGTTCCTTTTTTCTCCCCACACTCTAAGCAGCAATTGATGTTCTTTGTGTTGTTGTTAGCCATTCTGGTTGCAGTTAGACAGAATTTCAGAGTAGTTTTTATTTTTTTATTTCACTAGATGCTAAAAATAATGAACAGGTTTTTTTTTTTTTTTTTTTTTTTGTGCTCTTACCATCTGCACTACTTCTTTTGAAGTGTTTATTCCATTTCCAATTTTTGATTAGGTCATTGTTTTCTCATATGCTTTTATTGGCCATTTGTATTTTGAGAATTCTTTGTTCAGTTCATTTGGTTACTTAATGGTTGGACTATTTTTAAATTTTTTGATTTGTTTTGTTTTTTTGAGACAGGGTCTCAGTATGCAGTTCAGGCTGGCCTTGAGCTCATTTTTGTAGCCCAGGCTGGTCTCGAACTCACATTGATCCTCCTACCTCAGTCTCCCAAGTGCTGGGATTACAGGCGTGCGCCATCACACCCGGCTTATTTTTTACATTTTGAGAATCTCCATATGATTTCCATAGTGGTTGTGCATTAGTTTACATGTCTCCCAACAACATAGAAGAGTTCCTTTTTTCCACGCTATAGAAGACTAGATTGTGAAACACTATCTCTCCCTTTTGTCTTTTCACTCTATCAGTTTAATTCGCAATGTGAACGTTTTTAAGTTTCATTAGTCCCATTTGTTGGTATTCTTGATACTAGTTGCTGTGCCATTGTGGTTGCAATTTCCTGTTGCATGTTCCTATGACTTCAAGTATTTCCTTTCTGTTTTCATTCAGCAATTTCAGAGTTTCCAAATTTACTGTATATCAAGGTCTTTGATCCATTTTGATATAGTTTCAGCACCAGGGGAAAAATAAAGATGTAATTTCAACTTTGAGCATGTAGATAGTTTTCCTAGCACTACTTGTTAAAGAGAATATCTTTTGCAACATGTTTTTGTCTCTTTGTGAGAACTATCTTCTGTTCTATTTTATGAGTTTTAATATATGTTTCTGTACTATTCCATATTGTTCTCTATGGGTTTATACTGTAGACTATTTTGTAGTTTTGGTTTTGCTTATGTTGGTCAGGGCTGCTTTTGCTCTTCTGGTTCTTCTGTGCTTCCATCTGTATTTTAGGATTATTTTCTTTTAGTTGTGTGAAAAATGTTGTTGGTATTTTAGTAAGGATTACATTCAGTCTGTAAATTGCATACTTAATTTATCCATGTTAATGATATTAGCTCTGCTTAACTGTGATCTTTTAATTTTTTCTGTGTATCTGAAGTTATTTTCTTTGAACTGATTTCCTTTTAACATATTTTATAAGTTTCTTCAGTTCCATTGAATAAATATGACCAAGTAATCTAATGACCATCTTACTTACATAGTATTTTAAATTTTTTTCTTCTTTGTACATGCCAAGTGCAACTTCATGATTTTTTTTGTGCTAGAGTGTTGATTATTTGTTGTTCTGGGCAGGAAAAATATATTGTGACCCAGGAAAATAAATGCTAAACGGAAACAGAAAATAGATTGAAGACTGACAACATCTGCATTAAGCAATTGGGAAAATGGAATTGGGTATATAATTCATATAAGTTGACCATATTGATTGAATAAACTGAAAAGTAGGTTAAGACATGAACTTCATAGGCTTTATACACTTGTTTTGGTGAAATGTGTTTCATGTAAAGTAGATTTATAATATGTAGTATTTTACCTTAACATAAAGTTCACATTTTCTACAGCTTTACTTTACTGTTCAGATAGTTTCTTATTGCAAAACTTTACTTTCCACTGTAGTCTAGTTTATTTCCTTTTTTTTTTTTCTCCAATATCAGGGATTGAACTCAGGACCATGTGCTTGCCAGGCAAGCACTTACTCTACTGAGCTATCTTTCCAGCCCTAATTTATTTCCTAAAGTGCATCACAAATACAATTTTATGGGAACTATTTGTGTTATTCTTCTGATTCCTAAGGCAAAACTTTAGTAGATATAATTTTTCTCACTTTACAAAAGAGTAAACTGAGGATGCATGAGATAAATAGCATTTCAAATTTGTGCAGAATAGGAGTAGGAGAGCTAAGACTCAAACTCAGTCTGTCATCCTCCAAGGCTTAGAACCTTACTGAGAAAGCCACATTCTCTAGGATAGCAATTCTAAAAGTCCTAAATACATAGACTTGTGGAAATCCCCAAAATTGGTTTGACCCCCTTTCAAGAACTGATGGGTTCAAATCCTTCTGTTCTGATTTTACCTTTGCTATTGTTAATTGAATTAAATGCCAGGTTCTTGTTTTTTAATTTTAATATGGTAAATATTAATATATGTAACTTATGTAAACAAATACTGTTTAGATTCCATTTTTAAGAATATAAAAAGATCCTAAGAAAAAATTTAAGAATGGTTGCTCTAAGAAAAAATCTATCAAGAAAGTAAAATAAATATGAGAAAGTAAGAATTTAAGCTGTATTCATTTATTTTATACTTGGAAGTCAAAGAATCAATTTCTTTGGTTCCAGCATTAGTTCTTAATCAGATAATGCACTCATTTTAATCTAATCTCTCTCAAACCATTGATAAACTAAGGCATTTATTTGTATATTTCTATTTCCTTATATTCAGATTATATTAATGTTAACATCTCCTTGAAGATTATAGACAGTATGAGTTGTTCTGAAAGCCTGTGTTGTTCCCTAGTTGACCACTTGTCTAATTACTATAATTCTCTTCCCATTCTGCCTCCTCCTGTTTCTCTTCCTTCCCTTCATTCCTCTTCCTCTTCTTTTAAGAAGTGTCTTGCTATGTCGAGGCTGCAGGCACTGGCCATGAGGTCTGGCTTCTTCTTTTCATTTTCAATTTGACTTTTAGTGGAGTTCGTGCCGTATTTTACTGATAAAATGTGGTTTATATTGTGTTCATTGACACAGTTCTATTCTTAGTTTCCCTATAGGCTTTGGTGAGCAGACATTAAAACACCTGAATTTGTGTTTTTCTTCATCTCTCTGCAGGATGACGTAGCTTTGCCAGAGACTTAGAAGCTAAGCAGAAAATGAGCTTAACATCCTGGTTTTTGGTGAGCAGTGGAGGCACTCGCCACAGGCTTCCACGAGAGATGATTTTTGTTGGAAGAGATGACTGTGAGCTCATGTTGCAGGTAATTGTCTCAGCCTTCTCTGTATATACCTATTCAGAGCTTGGAGTATCAGACATATATTGTTCTGCTTTTTTAGAGAATAACACTATTCATATTTGAAAACTCTTGCCTCTTATAACTTACTATTTACTTTTGCCCTTAAATCATCTAAAATTGATTTCTAAGTCTTAATATATCTTGAAAAATGAGAGCTCAGAATAGAGAAGTTTATTCTTAAGTAAGCGGTTTCATCTTAAATACTTTAAAATTATGACTTGTTAGCTAGGGGTGGTGGTTGCATACCTGACACCCAGCCCTTTGGGAGGTTGAGGCAAGAGAATCTCAAGTTCAAACCTAGCCTGGACAATTTATAGCTCAATGATAAGGGCTTGCGTTCAATGTTATGATTAGTTTTTGTTTGTCCCGATAGATTGTTTTTCAAGTCAGCTATGGAGAAGTGGCAGTAATACTGCTATTTACATAATTCCGCTTAATGCTGAAATAAGTAATTTGTCCTAGAGAAATTGAGATTTCAGAGAAACCCAAACCCAAAAATTACCTTTGAAACTTTCAGGAGAAACAAGCACATATAATAAATCTGTAGGTCTTAGGTAATGTATTATCTCTTTCCAAGGACAGTTTTAATTCACAAGTTCGTATTTAGGCAAAAGCAATGAAACTTTCTCAGCGTGGAATGTTAAGCCAGTTGGAGAAAATGTTTTTAAGTTTTGGGCCAGGGTTGTAGCTTAGTTGCATAGCCTCTGCCTGGCAAGTTTGATTCCTGGTACCAAAAAACCCAAACAAAGAAAACAAATTTTAAGTTTTACTGACATTTGTCATAGTTATTTCAAATAGGGTTTCTTTTTTCTTTCTTTAATGTATTTGGTTGTTACAGGCTTTCACCACACAGCTTGGACTCATAGTGATCCTCCTGTTTTCAGCCTTCCCAGTGCTGGGGTTACACGTACCCTGAAATGACTCTGGCTGGCTCAGTTCACCCTGGGGATGGCACTGGTGCTGGGGATTGAACTTCCATCTTTATCATCTTAGATAGCTTGCCTATCTAAGCAGGTGCTTTAGTCCCCTAAGCTATCTTGCTGGCCCTCAAATAGGATTTCTGTCTGATTATTTAATCTATTGCTTATCTGGCTAGGAATTAGGCTGCGTTTCCTATAGTTGAAGTGTGATATATTTTTAAATTTTTTATAATATTTTTTTTGTAGTGTCCTTGTCTCTATTCAGATTTTGCTGGAAACTCTTCACACAGTGTTTGAGCTTTGCAGTTCTACTGGGTGTGCATGTGTATGTGTGTGGGTGTGTATGTGTGTGTGTGTTTAAATCTCTGTGAATGTATTAGGGTGTGAAGGAAGGCAGTATATCCTACTGTGCCATTGCTAGTTTTCAGTCTTTCAGTCAAGTTATGACCTTTTTTTTCTGCTGTGCACATTCTTGTGAAACAGGAAGGCTGTTTTTCTGTTCCCCTCTGTAGGATAGGGCTTGGTGAAATCTATGTTGTTTAGGCTTTGGTAAATTGTTTAGGCTTTGGTAAACAAGCAAAGGCTTTTAATTAGGGAACCAAATGCCCTAAGGGTTTTTCTCTACTTTTCCTGTCATCCTTGAGGAAGCAGATTTTTTTCCCAAACTGGAGCTTCTAGAGCTAAGATTCCCGAAAGAGTGGTGACTTCCTTAAGGCTATGCCCCTAAGAGTGGAATATCTCGAGTCTGCAACAGTTAACCTTATTTAAGTTTCTTCCAGTTGATGGTTCCAGCTTTCTCTTTATTTACTTGTTTTTCCTTTCTCATGGTGGCAGTTTGGGCTCTGCCACAATTAAGATGAGTTGAGTTTTGTTTGTTTGTTTGATAGTGGGCTTTGATTTGTTGCTTAGTCTAATTTCAAACTTGAGTTTGCATGCCCCCACTTTGAGCTTTTTGACTAGCATGCACCACCATGACCAGTCTGAGTTTTGATGTTTATTTTAACATTTTCTTATTGGAAGAGTGGAAGAAATGAATTTCAAGGTTTTTTTTGTTTTGTTTTGTTTTTTCATGTTGGACTACACACTAGAAGCCACACCTCCTTCCTTCTTGATACCGCCTTTACTTCTAATATACAAAGGTTTGAAGTTATCTGATGAATACTTGAGTTCAGATTCAGTAGTTTGAATATTCTTTCTTTGACTATTCTTTGTGTTAATAGTTTTTATAGGCTCACAGTTCAGTTTGTAGATGATTTTGTCTATGAACAGCTCACTTAAGTTCTGAAGTGTGTGTTTGATATAGTGTTAGTAATTCCTATAGTGAGTCAAAAAAAGGTATAGGGTCAGTAATTCATTTTGTGACTCATTTCATGTCACTTTTTGATCCAATTTTAACCCCATTTTTCACTGAAGAGAATTTTACACAAACATATTGTGTCCTTTTCCCTCTAAGTCTTTGGATTCATTGTGTAATTTATGTTAGTAATTTTTGGTACTCAAAGAAAAAAAAAAAGGTACTTTTTTATATACAGTCAGATACCTACTTTCAAATAAGTAAAAATTGTAACATACATTCAACCAAGTAATTTCTTTCAGAATTAGAATTTGAATTCAGTAGAAGGAATATTTTTAGAGTTTGGCTACTTTCTGCTTTAGGGAACTATGCCAAATTTGTGTTGTATAGTATTACAGTATAAATATAATTTAATCCATTTTTACTTAGCTTTTCCTTGCCTTGTATTTTCTCCTGTCCTATTTATATTAGATATTTAGGGCCAACAAGGTAGCTCAGCAGTCTAAAGTTCCTGCTTAGGCAAGCTTAGGCAACCTCAGGGACCACAATTCGATCCCCGGCACCACTTGCTGTGCCAGCCCCACCCCTAAGGCAGGTAGAGCCAGCCATAATATAAATAAACAAACAAACAGAGTTTGTGTTAGATATTTATTTAGCTAAAATCTTTTGTTTGGTATTTATTGTAATATTTTCTTGTATTTATTAAAATTTTAAAATTCCTTTCAGTCTCGTAGTGTGGATAAGCAGCATGCTGTAATCAATTATGACGCCTCTACGGATGAACATTTGGTGAAAGATTTAGGCAGCCTAAATGGGGTAAAGTAACCAGTTTATTTTTTGCCTTCTCTGAGTATTTGTTTAATATTGTACAAAGGCAAGTCAGATTCCATTTCCGATTTGCATTGTATTTCTTTTCTTTTTTAGTTTGTAGCTCCATTTGCTATGAAAAATTAAGCTGCAAACATAAGCATTAGGAAGTAGTTGATTCCTATTATGTATAATTGTTAAAATTTCATTTAAAGAGATGAGACCTATGCTTGCCCTCATTCTATGGTTACGTTATGTGGAGGACAATAGAAAGTCCTGGCAGTAAGAATGTGAAAAGCACTCTTCAAGGCAGAAAAATAGGGGTTCACTTTAGAAAATGTATATAGAAAGGTTATTTGATGCCAGATAATGGAGCGCCTCTTGTAAAAGATGGAAAAACAGCCATTTACTTTAACAAATATGGAATACTATATAAGTCCTATTGTTTGTTCTTTCTTCTTTGGCTTCTGAAAGTATTTTTCTATTACTACAATACATTTTTTTTCTTATTTTTTAATGTGGTCTTTCTATATTTGGCAGAATATAAGTAGCCACAGAATAGAAGAGCATGCTGAAACATTTTTATTTCTTTTTTTCTGATTGCATATACCAGCAATGGCAAGCCTTTCAGAGCTAATAACAAACAGCCAACCATGGCACAACTGCCTTAATTTCACCACCACTGCTATACGCTGTGAGAAAGCAATGGACTTAAATAAAACCAACAGAGCATGCATTCAGAATAAGTGTCTCAAAGAGTAAACAATAGCAGGCCATTTCAGAACCCCCCCCAAAGTTCTATTTTATTTGTTATATATGTGCTTAGATTTTCTATATAATATTAGATGTGGCCAGCAAGGTGGCCCAGTGTCTTAAAACGCCTGCTTAGGAAAGCTTAGGCAGCTGCAGGGACCGTGGTTCAATCCCCGGCACCACATGCTGTGCCAGCCCCATCTCCAGGGCAGGCTGAGCCAGCCTACACACACACACACACACACACACACACATATAAACCTGCAATTTTGAGAAGCAGTAGCAGCTTGAAGCAGTTGGTACTCAGTTTCTGTTCAATTTATTTTAAAAATTAACAGCATGGATATAAATAATACTACATTTGTTTCAAATTAGCAAACTACTTACACATAAATCTTTTCAAAAATATTCTTGTTTTGTGTGCTTTTTAAGTGATATATTAAATCTCTTTATGTCTCTGTGCTGGTTTGTGAGCAGCTGGAGGGTTGATGTACCTTTTGCTTCTGTAATGATAACCACAGTGCCTCACACACTCACACAGAGTGCATAACTCATGGTGCATGAGGCCAGTAAATGTGTCTGATTATCTATCTGAAGGCTTCATAGAGAAAAAATGTTAAATCTACTGTGGCAGAGTGGAGAATGGTCTTCAGAGGAAGATGTGAAAGGAAAGGTTACGGAGTAGAGGAATCTGGCAAAATTACTGGGATGGGCACACTGCTTCTGGCTAGTAAATTATAATACAGTTTTTAGACATGCAGCACATCATAATATGTGCAATATGTTGTATGATTTTATGTTAGTAATTATGTATCACTAATATATGAATTAATTAGGTATTTATGTGCTTTGGTTTGCTTCTTTGGGGTTAGTAGTTTGGAGTAGTGATTTACCTTGGGCAAAAGAACCTTTTGAAATACGGAGAGCCCATGGGATTGGCACTTCAGACTTGAGTTTGAATCCCAACGTAACCACTTCTGCATTTTGAAATTTTGGTTATTACTTTCATTTTGTTTTTCTCTTCTGTCCTTGCTACCAGTTAGAGGTGTGATCAAATGATGTTGACATGTAAACAAAACTTTTTATGTGTTTTATTAATATGCTTCATATTTGATTTATTAGTGTTTTTTCTTTTTCATTTTTTTCCCCTCAATTACTCTCTGATAAAATTCTCTGTAATTTTAGATTCTTTTTCCTCCCAGATGTTTTTGCTTGCATTTTAGTGAGCTGATCTGTCTGGCTTACTTTCTAAACTTTTATAGGCCCGATGGAATACTTGTCATAAATGGTAATATGTTAATATTACATGTTTGATGAGCTCTAGGGTACCTAATACATACAGTATGTTAAGTTGAGTGTCTTTAATTTTAAATTGGTCTGAAAGGTCACCATATGCCTTTTAAGTAAAGTTAATGTTTCAGATTACTGGTGCAATTTTAAATAAAATTGGCTCAGATTTGTGTTGTAACTCAAATCTAAATATTCACTAAATATCAGTGAATCAATATATCCTTTATTTTCCTCACCATTTTCATATTGCATATTTTTGTAAATACAAAGCATATGCTTTGAGAGGTTTATTTTGGAAGTAAACTTAAAATTAGTTTATGAATCTGAAAGTTTTAGGATTTTCCTTGCATTACAGTATATCTGTGCATAATATTGGAAGTGAACTGCTGCCGGGGTGACCATGAACATGACCAAGGTCAATTTCTTCTTTAAAGGCTTGCAGTGCAATGGGTTTTCTGTATTATGAACTGTCCTCTAAATTCCTCATACAATGCCTTCTGTTGAACAAACATTATATTATTTTTCTTTTCCTCGAGTGTGTATGCATTGTTTTAGTAGATTCTGTGTATTTCTACTGTTGGATAGCACTGCTCTTAAGTGTTTCTGTTACTATTTTGTCTTACTATGTTTTGGTCATTTTTAGCATAAGAGTTTTGTTCTGTTTTCTAATGTAAATTGTCATTTTGTTCTTTGGAATAATTCTAGGAATTAAAGAGATCAAATAACAATTTTCACATGTAGAGTTTTTAAAGAAGCAGTGACCCATCATAGTACATTAAGAGTTCAGTATTTCACTATTCACAATTTGCTATCTTTGTTTTGCCTTCATTTTCAGTAGTATTTTGATGTGCCCATGTACATCTTGGCAGAGCAATACCTTTTCTTTGCAGTAATAGTGGTCATAGGCTCAATGGAAAATATTTATTACAGTGTAGGATGGGTGGCACATCTAAATGATACTCATGCTATGTAAGCCACTATATCATATGTGCATTTACATATCAGGTTGGAGAAGTTGATATCTGTGATATAAGAATTAATACTTTGTATTTAACATACATTTTTTTCTTTGTAGACTTTTGTGAATGATGTAAGGATTCCAGAACAGACTTACATCACCTTGAAACTTGAAGATAAGCTGAGATTTGGATATGATATCCTTATGTAATTCCGTGCACTTATTAAATTTATTCAGAATATTTACTCTGGTGTAAATAAACATTTATTGAGACATAGGAATTTATAATGTTGACATGCTAGCATTCAGATTTTTTCCTATACTAAAATGCTATATGATCCGTCTTTTGGGAAGGTAATACTAGGGGTGGAACTCAGTGCCTTCACACAGAGCTTTGTCTCTAACCTTTTCTTTTTCTTTTTTATTTTGAGACATTGTGTTCCTAAGTCACTGTGTTGCCTAGACTGGGCTTAAGTTTGTGATTGAGGCAGGGCCTCAGCCTCCCAGGATGCTGGGATTACAGGTATGTACTACTAGGCCTGGTTTAAGAAATACATACTTTTTAAAGTTACTATGTCTATCACTAAAAGTAGTCTTGGAAGAACTGAGGGACTCAGCTTTTTTGCTGCTCCTCTTTTTTTTTTTTTTTTTTTTTTTTTAAATAGGGATCAAACATTGCGCTTAGCAGACAAGAACTTATGCCACTGAGCCATCTTCCCAGCCTGCCCCTCTTTTTGAATAATTTCACCAGTCCCTGTACTACAGGGGACATTTAGTTTAGGTATCAAAAGCTAACTAGGGAGAAGACAAACGGTGTTAAATTTTTGTCCAATGTAGGAATTCTTTCCAGGTTGATCATGGAGACACAAAACTACCTGGGGAGATAAGATTAAAGCTTAACCTTTCCTTTCATCCCTACTCATATTCTGCTTCATGAAATGTAACTGTATTGCCCACATATTTGAAACTTTTTAATGTATATTCCAAGACTGATACTCCCTGGTTAAGTGCATAATGAATTTAGTGTGTAAAATTCTTTTTTTTTAACCTCAAAATTCCATGTTTATTACAAAGGCCAATGGTAATTCTTATGGCTTTTTGGGTAGGATTTCTGCTAACAAGCATGGACACCAAGGTCTCTTAAACTTTTTGGATTCACAATGACAGGGGGTCATCTACCAACGGTCCAGTTGTACTGGATGAGAATTTCTTTGATCTCTTTCTTGGAAGCCTCATCAACATATTTATGGTAATAGGCTACCAGGGCTTTGGAGGTGGACTGACAGCATAAACCTGGGCAAAGTTACAACCATCCTCCACACAGATAGGGATGTCGACACCAGCAAACTGCTCCTTGTCAGCCTGAACAGGCTTCAGTAACTTATATTGGAACATGTGCAGCTTGATGATCTTCAGGGGACAGACATCTCTACCTTGATGAGGCCATTGCCCACTTGCAGTGTACCATAGCTGTGGCTGTCTTCTTGCGCCCAAAGACGTGCATGGACTGCAGTGGGCCCTTAGATGGCATGGTCAGTAGTGCAGACGCTACACTTGATCTTAGCCAAGAGGCCGAGAAGCAATTAGTACAGACTCTGGAGCTTGTAAAATTCTTTTGTTTAAAAATAAGTCTAGTAAGCCGGGCGTGGTGGCTCACGCCTGTAATCCCAGCACTCGGGAGGCTGAGGCAGGAGGATCGGTGCGAGTTCGAGACCAGCCTGGGCTACAAAAGTGAGCTCAAGGCCAGCCTCAACTGCATAGCGAGACCCTGTCTCAAAAAGACAAAAAAAAAAAAAAAAAAAAAAAAAAAAAAAAAAAAAAAAAAAAAAAAAAA
>PVJA010031900.1:0-24511 GCA_004027025.1 Myocastor coypus
AAAAAAAAAAAAAAAAAAAAAAAAAAAAAAAAAAAAAAAAAAAAAAAAAAAAAAAAAAAAAAAAAAAAAAGGGCAAAGAAGCTAGAATAATCAAGACAATTTTGAAAAGGCAAAGATGGAAGACTTATACTATGTAATTTCCATATTTATGGGAAGTAATCAAGACAATATCATATTAGGGAAAGACTGAATATTTAGATTAATGAAGCATAATAGAGGATACAGAACAAATACAAACATACATGACCAATTGGTTTTCCACAAAGATACAAAGATAATTATTGGAGGTTTTCTGGCAAGCTGGTTCAGCAGTCTAAAGCACTTGCTTAGGAAAGCTTAGGCAACTGTAGGGACTGCGGTTTGATTCCCGACATCACATGCTGTGCCAGTCCCCTCCCCAGGACAGGCTGAGCCTGCCATATATAATATGGGAGGATTTCCAGAATAATTAATCAATACATGGATTATTTAATTCATTTGAATACAGAAATTAAAATGAGCTAATGTTCCTTCACTACTATATAGGCAATTATAGCAGTATTTAAAGAGTGAGAACATGTTACATAAACCAGAAACACAATTTAAATATCACATACATGAGAAACTGAAATTTAAATAAAGAACAAAATAAAAGATAGATAATAGGAAGTAGGGAGGTGGATCTTTCTCAAATGAGAAGGCGATCAAGAGATAGAGGGAGGAGGAGGGAGGGGAAGGAAAGGGAGTGAAGGAAAAAAAGATTTAAGGTATGTAATGTACACTTGCCAATTCCAAACAAGTAAACATTACATACTGTAAACATGTACTAATTTAGAAAAGGAAAAATGCTAAGAGGAAATCTAAGTCAGTGCATTGATCTCTAAAATCCTAGAGAAACTGTTTTCCACCTAAATGTTATAGCCAGTCAAGCAGAGGACAGAATAAAGATATTTTCATCCTTTAAAAATATTGAAAGTTTAACCTTCTGTATACAAGCTGTTAGAAGAGGGTTTGCTAAGACATAAGGGTGGGGACAACCCGCTGAGTGGGGGGAGGGCACCCCCCCAACTGTTCCTCTCTCAGAGAGGAGCTTTCTTTCCCCTAATAAATCTACTTTGTTTGTAACCTCTATTCATTCCTAAAATTCATTACAAGTAAAAAAATAAAACACAAGGATAAAAGAAGGAAACAGGAGTTTCAATAAACAGAAAAGCTGAAATAGAAGAGAGTTGAAAGGAACTAAAAAATGGCAAAACAAAAGCATGCTACAGGTCTAGAAAACAACCAGTCCAAGGCCAGCCAGATAGCTCAGCAGACTAAGGTCCCATTGTGCCTGCCCTGCCCCCAAGGCACACTGAGACAGCGATTGAGACTGGACTTGGTAGCGCACGTGTAATCCCAGCACTTGGGAGGCTGATACAGGAGGATCACTATGAGTCATCTGTGTATCATCACTATGAGTCACCTGTAAGACCCTGTGCTAAAATACATTTTAAAAAAGCCAGTCCAGAGGACTATAAGAAGCACAAGGTTTAGGAGAAGGAATCTTCATGAATGAAAGAATAATCAATGTGTTTAAGCAAATAATCCAAAATATTCATAGGTATATAACATATCTTAGAACCTTTGAGAAAAATTTAATAAATATAGAAAATATCAAACAAGTGAGGAAAAACATACCAAGGAAATTATTGACTCCAAGAAAAGCTAACTGCTATATTTTAATAATGTACAGTATTTAGCAAGTGAACAACAAACAAAAAATATGAGTTAAATCTGGAGAATAATGGAAGTGAGAAGTGGGGAGATAACATAACAAATTTTCATCCGACTGTAATATGAATTTTCTCTATTACTCTAACAGGTAATGCTTTAAATTTATATTTTTGGTCAGGTACCAAATTTTTTTATTTGGAGGAATTAAAGAACTTAAGTAGACGTTCTGGTACAGTTTATAGGAAAGGTTGAGGTAGCCCCAACTAAGGTAGCTCTCATTGTCACTGGTCCCCAGAGTATGTTTGTCGAAGAGTTACTTAGCCATGTGGTACTGGTGGGCTCCCATTTGTGCAGGTTGGTCACCCAGCTCTTTGATGGCCAGTAATGCTTTAAATTGATAACACATAGTAGTATAGGCATACTATTAGAAATATGGAGGTAAGCTGGGTGTGGTGGTGCATGCCTATAATCCCAGCACTTGGGAGGGTGAAGCAGAAGGATCAGTGTGAGTTCAAGACTAGCCTGTGCTACAAAAATGAGCTTAAGGCTAGCCTGCATTGTGTAGCGAGACCCTGTCACAAAAAGAAAAAAGAAAAGAAAAGAAAAGAAATATGGAGGTAAATAAAATAGAAAGCAAAATAATTAATGGTAGTTCTCTTTGAAGGAAAGGGCTGGGTATTAGGGAGAGATGTATCTTGAGACTCGAATCCTAATCGAATCCTTATTAAACACTATTGGTTTTTTTTTTTTTTTTTTTTTTGGCTTTTTGAGACAGGGTCTCACTGTGCAGTACAGGCTGGCTTTGAGCTCACTTTTGTAGCCCAGGCTGGTCTCGAACTCGCAGCAATCCTCTTGCCTCAGCCTCCCAAGTGCTGGGATTACAGGCGTGAGCCACCACGTCCGGCTCTAAACACTATTGTAAACACCTCCATTATGTGGGAGCATTTGTAGCACAGATATTAATGAAAATCATACATGAAGGCTTTTTCTTTTATCCAGAAGCCCAGTATACAATACAGTGCTAGTTCTCAATGGTTTGTTTTATACACAAATAATTTTGATAAAAATAAACTATGTAAAGACAGAAGAGGCTTGCCTAATGGTTATAAGAGTTTAGGAAAGGGAACTTCTCATACATTACTCATGAAGTGAAAATTCATTACACATTTTGGGCATACAATTGAACTACATGTATTAGAAGACTTTCTAAAAGTATATCTTTTTTTTTTTTTTTTTTTTTTTTTTTTTTTTTTTTTTTTTTTTTTTTTTTTTTTTTTTTTTTTTTTTTTTTTTTTTTTTTTTGGTCTTTTTGAGACAGGGTCTCACTATGCAGTTCAGGCTGGCCTTGAGCTCACTTTCGTAGCCCAGGCTGGTCTCGAACTCGCACCGATCCTCCTGCCTCAGCCTCCCGAGTGCTGGGATTACAGGCATGCGCCACCACGCCCGGCTTAAAAGTATATCTTTGATTCAAGTAGCTTGTAGAAACTTGCTTTCTAGAAAGTTGTTTTTAGTTTGACCAGCATCCATTTCTTTGAGGAATCAATCCTTCATCATTCAGTAGTTATCTTTACATCATATGTGATTTCAGGGCAGGTGACCACTCCCACTAAGTTGGCACATAAATCATCCTTGGATAATAACCATAACTGTGGTCCTGGCCATAAGGACTGGTCCAGGGATGGGCATGTGACCAAACTGAGTTAATCAGTGTTTTCCTAAGATTTGCTGAAAGCTACCAGGAAAAACGGTCTCTTTTGTTTTCTAGAATTATGAATTATTAAAACTATGTAAACTGGAAGCTTCTAGTGGCCACTTTAGTACTTTGTGGAGCCAGAGCTAGCTTGAGAATAAACCCTATTGAGAAAAGAATGGAGCTGAGAAAAATAGAGAAAGCCATAGCACTTAACAGTATCATTTAAACATTTGAATCCAGATGTGCCCAAAACCAACATATTCCCAATATTTTTAGTTAGCACAAGAAATTCTTGACTCTTTTACAATGGCTTGAGTTGGGATTTTTATATTGCCAGCCTGAAAAGAAATAACAATATAGAAAACATCCTGACTGGGCCATATGGTTTATTTCTTAAGTTCATCAACACATTGAACACAATATTATAAAAGTGAATGCAGGTTCAATAATAGGATATTATTAAATTATAGCATATTGGTTAAACAGTACAATAAAAACTATCATGGGAGAATAATTCATGGCATGAAAAAATGTTTCTAAAATATTTTATATGAAAAGTAGGCTCAAATGATGTGTTAAATAATCTCATTGTACATGCTAAATAACCTATATGTACAAAACCACAAGACCAGCAATTTTTATGACATCTACATATAAATGCATATATATAAGTGTATATTGCAATGAACAGGTATTTATTTTGTTATATGGAAAAATATGAAAATTATTATTTTAACTTCTATTCAAAAGTTTTTTAAAATGTATTTAGTACACAGTCTACATAGTCTCACTACACAGATGGGACTCATAGTGATCATTCTGTTTTCAGCTTCCAGAGCACTGGGATTATAGGCCCATGCCATCACACCCAGTCTTAATTGCATCTCAGTGCCCCCCTCCATGGGCCCAGCATGGCACAGTAGGGATTGAAACCAGGTCCCTGTATCTGCCTAAGCAGGCACTTTAATCTACCGAGCTATCTGGCCAGCTCCATTGCTCAAAAGTTAGAATAGAAGAAATTTGGAATTTGTAAAGTTATTATTTTAAGCTATGTTGCTCAGTGACCCTGATAACAACATATATATTGGAAATTCCTTAGAATTCAGAGCTAAAAGGATAATTTGTGTCTTTTGACAAAGCATTATCCTTTCTTTTATCAATTAATAAAAGCTGGGCTGATCAAATAGCTCAGTGGACTGAAGTGCCTGCTTAGGCAGAACACAGTGGCCTGGCTTGATTCCGGGCTAGCTGAGACAGTGATTGAAACTGGGCGTGGTGGCGCTAATCCCAGCATTTGGGAAGCTGAAAACAGGAGAATTACTACGAGTCCCATCTATGTAGTTAGACCCTGCAGACCCTGTATTAAATACACTTTTTTAAAAAAAGTTAATCAAGGCTATTTAACTCACATATCATTGGGCTGCCCAGAAAATCTGAGTTATCTTTAGTATTAATGGAGAGTGCTTGCTGGCTAACAGCAAGAAATTCCACAGCTTCAAGGTCTGTCTTTCTGACTTAAAATCACTTATTTTCTCTCCTAAATTTCTTTCTCGTTAATCTTAGTAAGGCACACAAAACTGCAATCCAAATATAAGTAAACTCTTGTTTCATCTCACCACTCACACACAAAAAACCTCTTTATGGTCCACAAAGTTTTTCTTGTCATTTCCCAAATATGCCTTGCAGTTCTACTTCAAAATCTAAACAATATCCTATTTTCAGTTTTTAAATAAGCTTTTATTAAGGTATAATTTACATGCCACAAAATTCACTTTAAGTATACACTTAGTGCTTTTAAACATGCTATTTTTTTCTTCTTTTTTCCACAAATTGATCTGCTTTTCTTACATATCCAGGAGATGTCACCTTCTCCATGAAGTCACACCCAGTAAACTCAGATTTAATTTCTCCTTCTGTGGGTGATTCCATCTGCCTTTACTATAGCACTTGCAACATTATAATTATTGACATGTGTCATGTCTACTAGAATTAGTTCCTGAAGGTCAGGGTGTAAATCTAAGGCCTTTATCACTAAACTGTCTTTCAGAGCTAATAAGTGCCAAGAAGTAATCAGGCTACTTAGAGAGAGCTTATACCCAGCATTGAACAACACTAGGTCACCAGAGCCATGGAAGCTCTCTTAAAAACCAAATAGATGTTTTCTCCTTTAGTTTATCAGAATGTCTAAACCTTAATGCAAGATTGCCATGATAATCTGTAATTCTAGAAAAGGACAAGAGAGTTTTAAACTTCAGAAGAGGTTGTAAGTGAAAGCCTGATATAGAATAGCCTCTAAAAAACATCAACAGCATCACTAGTACACCATGTTCCATTGGATTGAAGACATCATCAATTCTAAGATAAATTCTGATCTTTGTAGTCAAGATGTGTTTCACAGAGTTGGTGAAGTATGGCAAGTCCTATGAACTAAGTGGTTGTATCCCCCCAAAATTCATGTGTTGAATTCTAATTTCTAAGGGCAAGGTAGTAAAAGGAACAAGGCCTTTGGTAAATAATTAGGATATGAGAATGGAGTCATCATGAATGTACCTACTGCCCATATAAAGGGCTGGAGAAGATAGAGTTCTCTCTTTACTTCATGTAAGCAACATAGCAAGATATCAGCAGTCTGGAACCTGGAAGAGGGTATTATCAGAAGCTGGTCATGCTGGAACATGGAACTCTCACTTCCAAGCACCAGAACCACACAATATAAATTTCTACTATTTATAAACCACCCAGTCTGTGGTATTATGTTATAGCAACTGAAACAGACTAAGACAGTGAGTTATTTACTACACGCAAAGTGAAAGGCAAAGTAGGATGAAGAACTTTATCCTGGACTCTTAAAAGCTATATTGCACCTATGATGTCTACATGAATGTCATGAAACTTTCCAAATCCTTTTGTTGGTTTGTTTGTTTGCTGGCTAGTTGGTTGGTTGGCTTGCTGTTTCATGTTGTTATTTTTTTTGATAGGCTCTCACTATGTAGTTTAGGTTGTCCCTGAACTCACTACATAGTCCAGATCTGACTTGAACTCACAGAAATCTTCCTGCCTCAATCTCTCAGGTTCTGGGATTACAGGCATGTAAAGTTTCAAAATCACTTTTTAAAAGTACTAAACTAGCTGGGTGTGGTGGCACATGGTGGCACTTGGGAGGTTGAAGCAAGAATATCATGGCCAGCTTGAACTACATAGAAAGACCATGTCTCAAAAAGACAAAAAATAAAAGTAAAAGCTAAATAAATAAATAAATAAATAAATAAATAAATGCACTAAACTATGAACTAAATAAACTAAATCCAGAGAGATCTGATAAAGTTCTAATTTTTCCAGTGAGAATTATTTTAATATTTTTTTGGAAAGCATCAGGTATCAGTGTTTTTGTGGTGCTAGGAATCAAACCCAGGCTCTCATTCATGCTACCACTGAACTACATCTCCAGCTCAAAAATACCAAATATTTTCCAAACAAAAATAATTTTGAAGGGCCAGCTAAATAGCTCAGTGGATTAAAGCACCTGCAAGCAGGTGCAGGGGCCAGGAGTTCAATCCCCAGGCCTGCAATGACGGCCCTGCCCCTGGGGCATGCTAAAATGGCAATTGAGGCTGGGTGTGATGGCATGCCTGTAATCCCAGCTCTTAGGAAGCTGTAAACAGGTAGATCACTATGAATATAATCCAGTATTGAGATGTTGAACACCCTGTAGACCCTTCCCTAAAAAAAAAAATAATAATAATAATTTTGAAGGGCTGGTGAGATAGCTCAGTGGACCAAGCACCTGCTTAGGCAAGAACAAGGACTGGGGTTCAATCCCTAGCACCACATGTCATGCAGACCCCGTATCTGCATACACTGAGACCAGGTTTGGTGGCAGATGCCTATAATCCCAGCTCTGGGGAGGCTGAAAACAGGAGGATCACTGAGCCCAAGCTGCTGCATAGTGAGACCCTATACCAAATACATAAAATAATAATAGTAATAAATTTGGTGAATGGTCTTGGATGGGTAGTACCCTGAGCATGTACTCAATGTTCCTGCAATGAGGTATCTAATGCTGGAAAAAAGGAAAACAGAATATAGTGACTGTTTCCTCCTTAGAGCAGCTGTCACTTTGACCCATTCCAGGAGGTGGACTTAGTAGCCCAGAGAATTAACATCTGCCTCAGTTGCCTGCATCTGCTTTGTGTCTGCTTCACTTACTTCACTTGTAGAAATACAGAATGACTAGTCCAGTGGGTCTCAAACTTGACTCTGCATCACAGTTATCTGGAGGGCTTGTTAAAAGAGTGATTTCTGGGACCCACCCAGTTTTTCTGATGTAGTAAAATCTATATTTCTAGTAAGTTCCTATTTGGTATTAATACTGCTGGTTCAGAGACCACAGACTTAGAATCAACAACATGATCTAAATGGTTTGTTTTATGGAGAAGGAACTGGAACACCAGGAATAGAAGCGCTTGCCAAAGATGATGCAATAGGATTATGGGCAAGCAGGGCCTGGACCTATATTTTCTTTCCTATGCTAGATCAAATTGCCTTGAGGAGTGGTAAGAATTTGATAAGTATTTCACATCTGTAAAAGTTGCTTTATATTCAAAATTTAAATAAAGTTGCTCCTAACCAAATGACTTCTTAGATTACGTGGTTTATTAGTGAAAGAACTTTATCCAATTAAGCTATTATTTGTTTGCATTTAAAATCTGGTTTCTCCTTCCTCCCCCTTCTGTCCTTTTTCTCTGTCTTCATTCTTCAGAGCAATTTGCAGGAAGATCTCCCCAAAGGCTAATAATATGTTTACAAGTTCTCTTTTGTCCTGAGTCCAAGTGTCTCCTCATTTTCCAGTAAAACTCCATCCTGCTGCCACATCCATTATTGTAGGAGCAGAAGGAAGATGACTAGGATTGGTTGCACATCCTTACAGTGCAAAGCACTGCAGAAAGCACTCGGAAATTCAAGTTTGCAACAACTTGGTGAAAAAACATAGAAGCAAGGACTTGTTAGTCTGAAAATTATTTTCTTTATTTAATTCATATTTTCTTTAAAGTCTACTATGTGCAGCATAGCACTCTCATTAGTAACTATGCTTTGCCAGTATTAGTTTCCTTCTTTCTGAGCTTTTTATTCTGCTTTTGAATTGTACCATTGTAAGTTATAACCTTATTCCTGAGTACCTAATACACATTCTACTCATTGCTGGGCCATTCAGTAAGTGAATCAAGTTTAGTTTAAGCCTGGCTGGGCTTGCTCAGACAGGATCTTTAGGTACCTCACATTGTATCTCTTACTTTGTAGCCAGTGTCGCCAATATAATAACCATTACAGATACCCAAAATAAAATTTAGCAACTTTGTCATAGCATCTAGGTACCTATTCTTTGCCCCCAGCACCCTCAAACTGTAAAGATTAGCAGTAACCTACTTTGGGGGAAGGCATGATGAAGTAAAATTGGGTTGTAGTAAGTAAAACAGTGACTGGAGATGAAAGGCAAAGATTTTCTAAAGACTTACCTGCATAATAATATGGAAAGGTGACAGAACTATAAATGGAAACAGATAAAATTAGAACTATTATTTCAGAAGTTGAAGAAGAAACTAACGATAGAAGAATAAAGGGAAAGCAAAGAGTTGCCTTGGGACTTCAACATAGCCCTTGAACCAGGAAACCAAAAGATGAGGAAAATGCTGCAACTTGAGGAATTAAGGCAAAAGGCTTAGGCTGGAAGGCAAGGGATAAGGGTGGGAGAACTGAAAAGGCTGCACTTCTTATTTTTCTTTTCTTCTTCTTCTTCTTTTTTTTTTTTTTTTTTTTTTGTATTTAGCACAGGGTCTACAGGATCTCACTATACAGATTGTACTCAGTGATCCTCCTGTTTTCAGCCTCCTAAGAACTGGGATTACAGGCATGTGCCACCACACTGAGTCTCAAATGCCCTGTGCCCTGGGAGGCAGGACTGGTATGGCAGGGGGATCAAACCCCAGTCCCTGCATCTGCCTAAGCAGATGCTTTAGTCTGCTGAGCTATCTGTCCAGCCCTAGGGCTATGCTTCTGTGGGACTATGGAAACTGAAAGACAACCTGGGAAACTACAGAAAAAAAAAAAGAGTTTGCAATGATGACTTCCAAGTTAGAGGAACTGGTAATGACTATGTGAGACTAATTATATGTGGATCTTCATTACACAAAGGAGAACACAGACTTACAATAATCACCTACAAAGAAATATCTGCCCTCAAACCAGTGCTACTCAAATTACAAGGTATATGAATCCCCAGGGCTCTGGCTAACAAACATTCCAGGGCCCCAGCCCCAAAGATTGCCTCAGTAGTTGTTTGGCAAAGCATGTAAATTACATTTACAGGAAGTATCCTGGTGCTCTGTTGGTAGGTACTACTTATCTGTAGACCACACTGAGAGTACCAAGGAAGGACAAAGCTATGGACACAAGGAGATTCACCCTTTAGAAGAGCTGTCCCACTTCATTCCCTGGCATAGCTGTGGGGCAGGAGAGGTAGAAGAGCTATACCATACCACATACCACCTATGCAAGTTTTTTCTTCTTCATGCCTATGACTACAGTTTCTTCAGTTCCTTACACATTTTCTCCTGGTCTTTTGGGTTCTCACAGTAATTTAAAAGTTTTATCAATAGAATCCTGGGACGTTCCATGGCTAGCTTTCTTCTAAGCAGGAACTGCCTAGAGTTCAGAAGAGTCAGCAGTCTAAGAACCTGCCTGGCAAGAACAAGCATCTGGGTTTGATTCCTGGTACAGCATGCCATGCTGGCTCTAGAACTATCAAAACCTGATGTGGTAGCACACGCATGTAATCCCAGGGCTTGGGAGGCTGAGACAAAAGGATCACTATGTATCTGAGCTTGTAGCAAGACCCTGTACCAAATGGATAGATAGATAGATAGATAGATAGACAGACAGACAGACAGACAGACAGACAGACAAATTTTTTTTGGAAAGGGCTGTGATGGAGAAAAGGTAAAGGGGAAAGGGGAAAGGAAGGGAAGAAAAATGAAAAGAAATGTACAAATATACATATATACATATATATATATATATATATATATATATGATAATTAAGATAGTTATACAACTAGTTTCTCTTAGTTCATTGAAAAGAACGGTTTGTGTTAATACTGTATGGACAATATCTCATGTCTATATCTTTTACTCTGAGTAACTACTCTGAAGATAATAATGCACAGTGTATTAATTATTGTTGTTCTCCTAGTATATGCTTTTGAATTTTTTTTTTGTCTTTTTGAGACAGGGTCTCGCTATGCAGTTCAGGCTAGCCTTGAGCTCACTTTTGTAGCCCAAGCTGGTCTCGAACTCGCACCAATCCTCCTGCCTCAGCCTCCCAGCCTCCCTAGTGCTGGGATTACAGGCGTGAGCCACCACGCCCGGCTTTTTTTTTTTTTTTTTTTTTTGCAGTACTGGGGATTGAACTCAGGACCCTGTACTTGCCAGGCATGCGCTTATTCCATGAGCTATCTCCCTGGCCCTAGGTTTTTTCTTTTTAAAATAAAAGAAGAAAAAAAATAAAGATCAGCCTACTATCTTATTTAGTCTGAGTCTTACTTTTTATTTTTTTATTTTTTCTTGTTTCAGAACCTTTGTTTATTCACTCATTTTTATGGCCGGCTCAGCCCACCCCAAGGGCAGGGCTGGCGCGGCATGTGGTGCTGGGGATCGAACCGAGGTCCTTGAAGCCGCCCAAACTTTCCCAAGCAGGCACTTTAGACCACTGAGCCATCCCGCCGGGCCCCTTAGTCTGAGTCTTGACATGGGGTTTAAATAATTCAACTTTCAAACTACTACCTCCCTTAAAGCACTGGGTATAGCTAAACTGTGCTGTGAAAGGAAAGCAGCAAGTTCATGTAACAAATCCTATGTTTATATTAGGGATATTTACTCAAACTACTATCGATGGCTCACTCCAAGAACATATGAAAGAATGTTTCTTTGGTAAGTATTTCCCAACTATTTAAATCTTAAGTGGTTTTAATTTTTTTTCCAACATATTGTTAGAATGTGTCAAGAAAGTTCAAATCCTATAGTAATAAGGATGATTGAAAGAGATCATGTATGACCATGGAAGACAGAAGGAAAGAGAGAGAGAGAGAGAGAGGGAGAGGGAGAGGGAGACAGAGAGACAGAGAGACAGAGAGAGACAGACAGAGATAGAGAGAGAGAGAGGGAGAGGGAGAGGGAGAGGGAGACGGAGACGGAGACAGAGAGACAGAGAGAGACAGACAGAGATAGAGAGAGAGAGAGAGAGAGGGGAGAGGGAGAGGGAGAGGGAGACGGAGACAGAGAGACAGAGAGAGACAGACAGAGAGAGACAGAGTCTGTCTGGGCCCAACCTTATGCTGTTGGGTGGAGAGCACTAAAACAAGAGTGGAACAGTATCTCAAATCTTTTTAGTTGCTTATGTCAAAGTTTTATTTTAAAAACGTTTTGGGCTGGCAAGATAGCTCACTGAATTAAAGCACCCGCTTAGGCAAGTTTAGGCAAGTGCAGGGACCACAGTTTGATCCCTGACATCAAATGTGGCACCAGCCCTACACTCAGGGCAGGCTGAGTTGGCCAGTGTCCAGGTACAGTGGTGCATGCCTGTAATCCCAGCACCAGGGAGGATGAAAGCAGGAAGATCACCATGAGTCCAAGCTGTATAGTGAGACCCTGCAACAATGAAATACATTAAAAAATGTTTTATATTTTTCATCTGGTATTTTTTCTATAATAATCTTACAAAGTAGGGACAATATGAATTAGTATTATCACTCCACAGTTAAATTGAGATTCAACAGTTAAATTATATGCTCAAACTTGGCTTTGACTTTTCATTATTTACTAGCTTTTGCCAACAAGTATGTAACAACTATCATATTCGAAATCAGGTCTGAAGGACAATCCCCCTCTCTCTGAAATCTCCAGGATTTACAGCCCTTCAAGACATTAACACATAATCTATGGCATAATTAGTGTTTTGTGTTAGTTATTTTCTGTTTTACTTTTCCTTCTCTCCATGTATATTTTTGCTCATTTTTGCTCTTGTCGTGTGTCCTTAGAGATCTACATCTGCAACTATATCACTGGGTCAACTTATTAGGTGTGTTTCATGAAGGAAAGAAACAAGTAAGATATAGAAGGGAGAAACCAAGGAGTGGGGTTATTTTCGCCACAACTTTCACTGGAAATTGCTAATTAACAACTTCCTACTTTTACTAATTTCTGTATGCCTTGTGAGACCTCTCAATGCCCTTGAACCTGCTCACACCTCTACAAATAGTGCCACCATTAAAGTCTCCTCAATCACTCCAACTAGATTTTGTTTCTTACTAAAACCCTGGACCATATATATCTTTTTTCTTTATAATCCTAATCTATAAAAATAAACCTAATGCCTAGAGGAACATAACCTAAAACATCCAGAGTCACAAATTCATTGATTTTTCCCTTTTAATAATTATTGTTTGTTTCTCCAGTGCTTATTTTACTTTGGGCCCTTATTTGGATAGGCCTGAAAATGGGTGACAGTGTGCCTCCTAAGTAGACTCTCATTTCTCAAGCCTTCACCTCCAATCAGTGATATCCAGAGTCTGTTCCTGGATTGTATTTCCTGGTACATGACTCTAATCCAGCAGTTCTCAACCTGTGAGTCGCGACCCCAGCACGGGTCAAACAACCAAAACACAGGGTTCGCCTAAAGCCATCAGAAATCATAACTGTAGCAAAATTACAGTTTTGAAGTAGCCACCAAAATTATTTTTTGGTTTGGGATCACCGCAACATGAGGAACTGTATTGCAGGGTCACAGCATTAGAAAGGTTGAGAACCAGTGCTCTAATCATATCATTCCTAACATGATTCTTTATCCCAGTACCTAGGGCTCTTTCTTATGTGCAGCACCTATGATTCACTATGTGTTTCTGTGCTCTTTGTTCCCTATCTCTGCACCAAAACATATAATTTTCATTTTTTTGTTCACATGATTTAAAGGGGTCTTTACTTTGAAATCCTTGCAGACTTCAAGGTTCAACCAAGCATTACTTCATGTTTGATGGTTTCCTGTTTCTTTACCTGTTTCCTTTATAGAGGAAACTCTCCTATACTTTCTTTTTCTCTTTTTCTCTTTTTCAGTTAGCATGTTGAACCTCAGAACAGTAATCTGTATCCATCCTATCTCACACCCCATTCTAAGCACCCTTCCTAACCAGGGATTGTCTGATTCATAATGATGTCTCCAACAAGCACAGGAAACAGTACATAGCAGGTCTCAGCTCATATACAATGGATAAATAAATGCATGAATGAATCCAATTTAACATCCCCTCAGCACCTAACAGCATCTCCCATGTCATTAGATTTTAAAATACTTGAATGATCAACTAAATAAGCATAATAATTAATGTTAAATGTTCTATCTGAGATCTGTGTATTTGCCTGTTTTGTATGAGTATCCTTAATATGAATATATTATTTTATCATGTCATTTAAAAGACAATCTCACTTTAGGAAAAATAATACCACATGCATAAGTATTTTTTAAACTACATGTTGCTAAATCTAAACAAGGTCCTACAAGAGGCATTCTGAAGGACAAATCTATACACACAGCTTTGAAATATCTTACTTTTTCTCATTTCCTATCAGTCAGCCCCATCCTCTCTTTGCATCTAATTTTGCTTAATGAGCTACTGCAATGTATTTATTTTGGAGTGATTGAATTTAGAAAGCTGAGTGGCTGAATCATAACAGGGATGATGGCATTAATCTGAGGACAGCTGTTTCTTATCATTTCTAACACACACCAAAAAAATTTGTCCAGGATGGAGTTTCTTCTTAAATCAGTTGCAAGATGTGACTGATATGCTTCTGGACTGGTAACAGTAGACAAAAGGAAAAAGAAGAAATGTCCAGTGAGGGATTAACTGTTTGGTTTTTAGAACTATGTCTGTCTAAACTAAATGTTTGGAATGTTTAAGATATTTTAATTTTTTTTTTTCAGAACTGGAGATTAAACTCAGGCCCTTGCACTTGCCAGGCAAGTGCTTACTCTACTGAGCTATCTTCCCAGCCCCAAGACATTTTAATTTCAGTGAGATAATTTGATGAGGATAGTAGAAGCATCTGTATGAGTAACTAATTTTTTAATAAGAGTTTGCAAGAGTGCTGTCATGATTTGCCTCAATTAGAGAATAACAAAAACAATTAGGGCACACAGTTACAAATGGTCTTACAGTTTATAACTTGCTTCCGAACTCACCATCTCAAGTAAATTAAACAGTTTCCCCACATGCCCCGAGTTCATGGGTTTTAATGTGTCCTCAAAATCCAGTGCAAGAGCATTGGAAAGGGAGGCCTAAAAAAGAGATTACTGGATTCATGAATGGATTAATGTCCTTGTTTTGGAATGGGCTTGTTATGAGCATAGAGTGAATGGCTATACAATTGAATCTGTCCTTTGTGCTTATGCATTTGCATATTCCTACTCTCTCACGAGGGGGTCTATTTCCTTATAATCCACCAAGAAAGTCCTTACCTGAAGCAGGGCCATCTAATCTTGGACTTCTCAGCTTCACACTAATAAATAATTTCTCATTTGTAAATTATCAACTCTGGTATTCTATATAGAAGAAAACAGACTAAACCAGAGGCATACCAAGTACAGTCCTTAGAAAGCAGAGGCAGCTCTACCTAAACCAATCTGCTTTGATGATTGCCTATATCAGATAGCCAAAAACCTCCATGAAGGTAAAACTTCTTTGAACTTAGGCAGTTTTACTGTTAAAGCAACAATGTCTCTGGAAAAGAACACACAGACAACTCTGTAATTCATTTATATTGAAGATGAAGGCATTATTGTTATAGTTACATTATTTAGAAATATTACAGGCAATTAGACAAGGTTGGGCCCTCAAAGGAGGCAGTGCAGAAAATGGCTAGAGGCACATTTGTTGAAGGCCAGGCCTCAAGATAAAGATGGAATGATTAGACCTACATACCTCCCTAAAGGATAAACAATACACAATAATCAATATTACCTAGATAGGTATCAGGTGTGTTGCCTGAGCCTTCTGACTCATCCTTTCCAAAAAAGATCCTTGTTCTTTCTGTACATCCTTGCTACATGACTTGCTTCCCCATTGGATCAACATTACCTAAGCAACTATACTTGTAATCTTATTGGTTCATCATAGTTTTGTACCACATTGTACCCTCCTCTTGATTTTAAACATGCCTGGTGATTTAGCTCTATAAAACTTCCTTTGAGAACTGGGCTCATTGTCAACACACTCTCCAGATTCCTTCCTCTTTCTCACAGAAGCTGCCTCTCCTTCAATAAAATTTCCTACACTTAACTTTCAATGTTCTTCAGAATTCATCCTTTGATTTAGGGAATACAAATTTAGTATATTAGGTACCTACCATATTGGGAATTACATTTATTTTCCTATAACATTTGGAAGTTCCACTGAGATAATTAAAAGGAGGTAAGAATTTGCATTTGTTTCATAGATTCTAGATTGTGACTCATTTAGGTAATCAAAAATTGTTAGCCTCATTTGTTGATTGCTTATGCCTTCAATTTTATATCTTGTTTTTCTATACATTATTTTGTTTAAATGGTGGTAAATTCAATTTGAGAACATGGGAGGATTATGATTTTTTATGGAACATTTTAATTTTTCAGGAAAGGTCTTGTATTCTTGGTTTGCATATGCTGCATTTGGCTTACTAGTTGCTGGATTTATTGGTACTCCTTGCTTGACTTGCTTGATCTGTTGGACAAGAGAGTTAGGGAAAGGTAATGTTAGAGTGTCTCCTAGAAGACTTTGATATGAAATTCTGTAAAATGGATCTTGTATGAAATCTAGTTTATGTTTAGAAAATATACATGCCTATTAATAAATCAGGGGACTCCATCTGCCAGTTAAAAGGGAATAGGCTGGCAGCCATTCTTAAGACTTGGAGTGAAGGTTTCACTGGGACAATCTGGCCCAATCCTTTTCTCTATTCTCTAGAATATAATGCTGAGTCTTTTCTGCCTCAGTTTCCTTTCTGATATCATCTTCCATTGGTGAGAAGGCAATCTCAGCTCTTAAGATTCCCCACTCTTTCCAGGATGAGGGTGACACTGTACAGGCAAGTTGTCTCAACGACTCACAATGAGCATGAAAAGGAAAGACTTCCTTTTTTTTCTGGTCTTACTTCTGATGTTGTCCTGAAATTTTTTTACTTTCTTTTTTTTTTATGAGCAGAATAGATTTACTGGGGGAAAGAAAGCTCCTGTCCAAGAGAGGAACAGGAGGGGGGCCCGAGTGGGTTGTCCCCAACTTTCCTTTTTTGGAGGCATATTTTTGCTAAGCATTAAAGAGAGAAGAATTTTGAACTGTTCCAACCTTTTCCTTCTATCCAACAGTTAGTCTACTTTAAGTTGAGACCATAGAAAACAAGCATTTGCTAACACTAAAGACAGGAAAGTTGGGCTGGCCACATAGCTCAGTGGACTAAAATGCCAGCTTAGGCAGAGCACAGCAGCAGAGGTTTGATCCCCAGCATGCCATGCTGGGTACTGGCCCTGTCCCCAGGGCATGCTGAGACCATGATTGAGACTGGGAGTGGTGTCATACCTGTAATCCCAAAGCTTGGGAGGCTGAAAACAGGAGAATCACTATGAGTCTGATCTATGTTGTGAGACCCTGTACTAAGTATGTTTTTTAAAAAAAGACAGGTAAGTTATCTTAGATGAGGAACATATACCCTATTCCAGACGTGAGAAATTAAATCTCAGATCCTATGAAAAGGTCCAGCTTCAGGGAGAGATCAGACGGAACTATTTCCTAAGTACAATATTTAAAGGACCAAAACACATTTAGTTTAAGGGAAAGTCTCCAAGCTCCTATGCTTCTTTCCCCTTCAAGGTCTGGTTCTCATCATTTATGTGTGTAGAGGAGGAAGTACTTTCAACAATGTGTAAACTGTGGTTGCTGAACAACAGGTATAAATTTTAACCTGTAAGCTTCATAAGTGTGTTGCAGATACAGAAAGTTTAGAGTGGATTTTGAATAAAACTAAGCCTTGTCTTGCTGATAAGGAAGATATACTAGGTAATTAAATAGACAATATACTTGTGTTAAGAGTCTTGTTCAAGCTGGGCGTGGTGGCGTACGCCTGTAATCCCAGCACTCGGGAGGCTGAAGCAGGAGGATTGGTGTGAGTTCGAGACCAGCCTGGGCTACAAAAGTGAGCTCAGGACCAGCCTCAACTGCATAGCAAGACCCTGTCTCAAAAAAGACAAAAAAAAAAAAAAAAAGAGTCTTGTTCACCCTAGTGTCCCAGGCAGGATTTTTCCAAGGCATTACTTGACTGTTATCTCCAGAAGTAATCTCTTTTGCAAGCTTGGAAGTGCTCTAAGCACTTCCAATTTTCCCTTTGATGTTTTCCTCACTCTCTGACAAAAAATTTGAAAGCAGTAATTCAGGTCTCTTGATTATTGGTTTAATTGTGCTAGCAATGCTTCCTTTCTTAAACATGACTATTATAGCGGGAATCAATTGTAGCTTGTTTTGGAAACATGTGCTGGAGTTAGGAGTGTGAATTTCTGGGAAAGGTACAAGTGCAAGTCCATAAGGGTGGCTAGTTCATCCTGGCCTATCTTTTGGTCACTATCCATGTGGAGTGAATCAGTTCAGGGTATATATTGAGAGAATATAGAAACCAAATAGGGATTAAAAGAGACATCTATTTTTTTTTTTCTGTTGTATTGTGAATGGGTAATTCAACATTGAATCCTTTTATTCCTTTGGAATTTATTCCTAAGCACTAGAAATTGTTCAGCCCTCACATATTGAGAAATACCTGTTTAATATTTTTTCCACCTGTTCATAGACTGACGACCCCTACAGGCAAAACAGAATGAAGAGAGAAATCTTGATTTGATCCTATTTAACAACTAGAATTGTACCTAAGAGTGGGAGAATAGTCAGAATCCCCTTATATTCAGATTTTCTTTCCATAGAGATAATTCTTTTTTTTTTTTTCAAAATGTAAGTATAAGCCACAGAAAAACCAGACACCTCTGGCCTCAGGCACAATTGGATGCTTCCACTATCACTAAACCTGAAGTTCCCTTCTCTTGCCCTTTGTAACCTGAGGAGAATTCCAAGGCAACTTTAATCAAAGCCTCATCCTCTATTACTGAACCTAAGGCTCTCCCTACGTGCCCTAAGGGTGAGGCTTCTAAGCCAACCATAATTGAAACCTCTCCCTGGGCTATATTATCCTTAACTGACTATTCAAATTCACCAAGAACAATATTTCTTAAGGAAGGAAATGGTGAATATAGTGCTACCTGTGTTCATGTGTCCTCTCTCAGTAAACTCAAACAGATCCAACAAAGTTTAGGAAAGTTTTCAGACAACCCTGATAAATACATGTGTTTAGAGTACTTACTCAGACCTATGAACTAGACTAGAAAGATGTAATGTTACTTTAAAATCAAACATTGACTTCTAGTAAGAGAAAAGCAGCATTATAAGCTGCTATTATATTTGGAGATAAATCTCATATTGTTAATTTTGTAAAGCCAGAAGATGCAGCCAGGGAAACTGGAGCCTGAGTAGTCCTTACATAAATTTTTTTTCTGGCCTACCCCAACCAGAGAGGAAACTGGAATAGGAGACATCTTCAGACCTGTATTCTTTTTTTTTTTTTTAAGAAAGGAAAAGTTTATTTAGTTTAAAGTTACTGGAGGTTTCAGTCCATAATCAATCCATATTCAGCTGGCTCCAAGGCAGAGGAGGACATGGCAGAGAGCACCAGTTCATGGTGGCAGCAAAGAGCAAGAGGAGTCAAGAGAGGAGCAGCAGAGAGAGACAGCCAGACTGTGTTCTTAAAGGTCTAAGAAAGATAATAATTAAGCCCTTCAATTATTTTAAATTGCAACTGTCAGGAGAAATATGAGAACATCTATGCCTTCTTAGCTTGATTACAAGAGGCATTGATGAAACATACCTCCTTGGTCATGATTGGTAGAAAGATATATTATTCTGAAAGACAAGTTAGAAACCTACAAAAGGTGGCTTTTGCTCCAGATAGCTCACTTGATACTTTAATGAGAATTGTCTCCTCAGTATGTTATAATCAAGACCAGGAGGAAGCCAAGGGGGGTAAAAAAAAAAAGAGACTAAGAAAAAATGGATCCCTTCATTTCAGCTGTATAAAGAATAGCCACTAAGGCCAGGGATATATCTTAGTGACACAGCTCCTGCTTGGAAAGTGTGCGGTCCTGAGTCCAACTCCTGGTACAAAAAAAAAAAAAAGAATAGATTCTAAATCTGATTCTTGGGACTCCAAGGAGAGCTCAATGACTAAGCTCACCTGCTGCTGCTGCTGCTGCTGCTGCTGCTGCTGCTGCTGCTGCTGCTGCTGCAGAAAACCAGGACACCTTAACAGGTACTATGATAAGAATCATTACAAAAAAAGGCTTCCTGCACCATGCACTGAGTACAAAGTTGACCTCTGGAAGTCAGACTATCCTCTGAGATTGAGGTTTCAGGAATCAGACCTATCTTATCAACTGATCCAACAAGACTAAAGGGCCACAGGTGGACTGTCATCTCCATTGAGGATCCTTGGGTGATCATTACTATAAATGGAAAATAAACTCTTTCCTTCTAACCATCATACTTCAATTAAAGAAGTCACTGGAAAGGATGCAACTTGCTATTTCTCACAGCTCTTATCCTATAACAGGGATGGCTTTCTCTTCACTCATTCTCTTTCAATTATGCCTGCAAGCTCAGTTCCCCTCCTTGAGAAAGATATCTTGCTTAAATACTGTAACATATAAGCACTCAGGATATGCTGCCTTCTCCTCATGGAGACAGACATAAATACTGAATTATGAGCAACTACATAGAACAAAAAGAGTCCTAAGAGCTGGCCTGGTAAATGTGCACCTCAGTGGTCTCACTATGTTTCCTCACTGGAGAAAATATGTCCTAAGGTCAGAAGCTAAAAGTGGACTATTGCCTATAACCAGCAACTTAATGGCACAAGGTCCACTCAAACATTGTAATAACCCTTGCAATACTCTAATCTTGGGAGTTCAAAAACCTACTGGTGAGTTAAGGTTGGTACAGAAACTTAGGTTGGTAAATAAGGCCGTAGTATCCATTTGTGCAGTGGTACCTAACCCATATACCTAGTTGGGTTTCAGTGTTAGAATTAAAAGATGCCTTCTTTTGTATTTCTTTACATACAGATTCGCAGTTTATTTTTTCCCTTGAAAATCCTTACCACAAGGCCTCTCAAATGACTTGGACTATGCTTCCTTAACACACGAGGAGTGTTCAGAGACACTCCTTGTCTTTTTGAACAAGTACTTTCCCATGCCTTGAGTTGTTTTGAATTTTCCAAAGTCAGAGTTGTACAATATGTAGATGATATGCTGTTATGTGTCCCCTCAGAAGAGCTCTGTATCTAGGGGACCTGTGCCCTGATGAATATTCTATTAACCTACTAATTATAAGATATCTAGGCCTAGCACTGGGGAGATAGCTCAGTAGAATAAGCACCTGCTTGGCAAGTGCAAGGTCTTGAGTTCAATCCCTGGTACCACAAAAAATTTGTGCATTTAAAAAAAAAAAAGTCTGTAGGTCTAATGCACAGCTTTGCAGTCTTGAGGTAAGATACTTGGGCCTTATCATATCTAAGGAAAGCCAAAGAGCAGAGGAAGAAAAAAATAAACCAATACTTTCCTTCCCAGAGTATAAGACCCTAAAACGTTTTAGGAGAGTCCTAGGAATTAGGTTTTTGTTGACTTCAGATAGCAGAGTATGGTGAAATCACATGAACCCTATATCAGTTTATAAAGGAAGCCCCAAAGGCTGCCATTAACCCATATTTTAACCTAGGAACATGATTCCTAAACTGCATTCCAGAAGCTTAACCAAGTGTATCTAAATGCCCCAGCACTGAGTCTATCACAGAACACTGTTTCAATCAGTATGTTAATGATAGGCAGGGTGTGCCTTCGGGAGTGCTTTTGTAGGACCCAAGACCTGTTTAACAGCCTGTGGCATATCTGAGTAATGAAATAGATATTATAGCAAAAGGATTGCTTCCATACCTTAGAGCTGTAGCTGCTGTAGTTCTCCTGGTACCAGAGACATCCAAGCTGAATTTAGGTAAAGATCTCACTTTATATACACCTTACAATGTGGCGGGACTTCTTTCTTTCAAAACTGACTCCTTAAATACCAGGCTTTACTTCTAGAAGAACCAGACATTCAAATAAAGACATATTCCTCCTTAAATGTTGCCACCTTTATAACAGAAAAGCAATAAATTAAGGCTAAATACATGACTGTGAACAAGTAATTCTCCATACCTACATAACCAAAAAAGGCTTGTAATATGCACCCTTTACTGATCCTGATTTATTCTTTTCTGTGATGGCAGTTTCTTCATGGAAAACGGGACAAGAAAGATAGAGTAAAGCCTCTGACAAAGGCTTTACAACTCATTTCAGGACAGAAAGTCAATACTTATATCTATGATGATTATATATGGTTAAGTTCAACTATAGGACAACCTAGTCAAAAGGCCCCCTTGGTTAGACACAAAGATCTCTCTCTCTCTCTCTCTCTCTCTCTGTCTGCCTCTGTGTCTGTCTCTGTGTCTGTGTCTGTCTCTGTCTCTGTCTTTGTGTCTATCTCTCTCCATATATATATATATATATACAGGGTTTCACTGCACAGATCAGACTCATAGTGATCCTCCTGTTTTCAGCCTTCAATGTGCCCCACCATGCCCAGTCTCAATGCCATCTCAGTGCCCCCCCCCCCGGGGCAGGGCCAGTATAGCACAACAGAGATCAAACCCCTGTCCCTGTATCTGCCTAAACAGAGAAATTACTCCTATTCTCAGTGGCCTAATTCTACTAAATATGTGGAATGGACACTCTCTGAGCAGTGTGTACATATTATGGCTTTACAGGTCAAAGACTGGCTTGCAACAAGCTGTTTTAATCACCCTTTCCATCAATGGGAAGACACCAATGGAACTTATTATATATATGATGATATATATATGTGGAATGAATTTATAGCCCTGGATAATCCTTGGATGGATAGGGAGATTCACGCTGGAACTTGTGTGATTACAAGGCAGGAGTGTCAAAAATATAGACAAACTACAAACTTATTCACTGGTGTGATTATTTGGTTTCTACCTTTATCCCATTCCAGGATTAAAAGATTTCATACAACACATTAAGGACTTTACTAACTATACTCGTTGCACCTTAAACCTCCTCTGGTCTATCTCTCTCCTAAATGAAGAAATAAAATTAATGAAGCAACCACTCTCCAAAATTGGGTGGTTTTAGACATTTTAACAGCAGCACAAGGAGGTGCTTGTAAGTTGTAAACACTGAATGTTCTTGTACATTCTTGGTCCTTCTGCTAATATGTTGATAACTGTTCAAAATATTAAATGACAACTAAGTGCCATGTTGAATTCCGAAATTCCCTGGATCTTCTTCTTACCTTCTTTGTGAGAGGCTATTACTAGCTCTTCTGGTTGGAACATTTGTTGGTTGTATTCATAATAGTTTTGTTGATTTTTATTATTTGGCCCATGAACACTTAACTTTTCTTGGCCCTTGTCTTCTCCAGGCTTAAAGCTATACACCTATCCAACATGAGAATGCCTGGCATCTAACAAGGGCCTTCAGATAGACCCTCTGTAGAGTATCTCTGAATGCCAATCACAACTTGACCTCCTTCAGCTGGTAGTAGCCAGAACTGTCTTCATCCTTGTCTATTCATAGCAGTGAGGGGTACCTCTTCAGAAGGGTCAATATTATAGACAGAGAAGTGAAGTAGAAATATTATAGGCAGTCAGACAGGGTTGAGCCCTCAAAGGAGGAAGTGCAGAAAATAAAACGCATTACAACTGTGGCTAGAGGCACATTTGTTGAAGGCCAGACCTCAAGATAAAGATGGAATGACTAGACCTACATATCTCCCAAGGGATAAACAATACACTACAATTGATATTACCTAGGCATCATTCACCCAGGTGGGTTACCTGGACCTTCTGACTCATCTCTTCCAAAAGGGGTCCTTGTTTTTTCTATGTACACTTGCTACATGACTTGCTAACCCATTGGATCAACATTACCTAAGCAGCTATACATGTGATCTTATTAGTGGATCATAGTTTTGTCCCACATTGTACCCTCCTCTTGATTTCAAACATGTCTGATGATTAAGTTCTATATGACTCCTTTGAGAACTGGGCTCATTGTCAACACAGTTTCCAAGTCCCTTCTTTCTCACACAAGGACTGCCTCTCCCTCAATAAAATTTCCTACTCTTAACCTCCATTGTTCCTCAGAATGCATTCTTTGATTTGGGGAACATGAATGTGGTGTATTAGGTATCTAGCATGTTAGGAGTTACTTTTATTTCCATATATCATTATTAGTATCTCTCAGCAGAAGAGCTACCTGAAATACTGAGAAGACCGTGAATTCAGTAGGAGAGTAGGATCCAAAGAAGCAAAGAATAGATATATGGCATTCTTCACTGCCTGCAGTTTTTGATGTAACAGGAAATGAGCAGAGTAATGTTGATTTCAATATAGGATATTAGTATTCTTAAGAACTATAGCTAAATGCTTACCAAAGGGAACAAAATGTTATAAGAGTTCAATGTTTTACTTAGAAACAACTGTGCCTTGGATTAGCCTCAATGGATATGATATTGCAACTATATCAAGCTAACAACTCAATATTTTAAAATCCCTGGGCTAAACTAGGCATTTTGTGCATACTGTAACCCCAGAACTTAGGAAGCTGATGCAAGAGAAGAGTTATGAGTTTGAAGCTAGTTTTGGCTATATAGTGAGTTCAACACTAGACTGAAGTACATAATGAGACACTGTTTCAGAAACAAACAAAAAATTTTGAATACAAATTTAAAAAGTAAAACCAGGGCTGGGGAGATAGCTTAGTAGAATAAGGGCTTGGCTGGCAAGAGCAATGGCCTGAATTCAACCCCTGGTTCCATTAAAAAAAAAAAAAAAAAA
>PVJA010031901.1:0-11836 GCA_004027025.1 Myocastor coypus
GTGTGTGTGTGTGTGTGTGTGTGTGTCTACGTGTGTGGGGGGCCTAATCTACATCGATAATGGGAATGTAAACTCGTATAGCCACTACAGAAATCAGTAGAGGTTCCTCAGAACACTAAAAATAGAAATTCCTGGGCTGGTGAGATGGCTTGGCGGTCTAAGAGCCTGTCTGGCAGGTACAAGGGCCTGAGTTTTCTCCCCAGTACCACATGCCATGCCAGCCCCTGGACACTCAGTGCTGCCCTGAAACTGGCTGTGGTGGCACATGCCTGTAATTCCAGCACTAGGGAGGCTGAGACAGGAGGATCACTATGAGTCCAAGCTGTGTTGTGAGATCCTGTACCAATCAAATAAATAAAAACTTTTTAATAAAAGAAATTCCATCCCTTTTCTAAGTATCTTCTCAAAGGAGTTAAAGATATCATATTGCAGTCTCACCGTATTATATACTAGCTATTTCTAGGAAGTACCCAAATGTCTATGAACGGATGAATGGATAAAGAAATAGAGTATTCACACAAAGTGGCACTTGCTGTGCTATAAAGCATAAATTTGAATCATTTGTAGGGAAATGGATGCATTTGGAAACTACACACAAGCTTAAATATCACATTACGGGGACGGGGGTTGGTCGGTAGGCAGGGAAAGAATAGCGAAGGAGGGGGAATGGGGGGAAAAGACAGGGAAGGGAGAGGAGAAGGAAGAAGAAAGAAAAGGTATAATTTAAATTATGCTCTTGGGCTGGGGAGATAGCTCAGGGGCACAAGTGTCTGCTTGGCAAGTGCAAGGACTTGAGTTCAATCCCTAGTTCTGCAAAAATAAATAAATAAAAGCAAGAATAAATTATACTCTTTTCAGGCATCCTATTGGCATAAAGAAAACAACAGTGGTGGCAAACACGAAGGGAAATGTGTGAATGCAATATATACCCTTTTCGCAGGGCAGTTGGGCAGAAAATAAGCACATTTTCAAAGTGCATTCCTCGGCAGCCAGTGGTGATTCCTTGGGTGACTGGTAGCACAGAGGAATTAAATCTCTCTTTGAAGTGGCCACCCCAGCATCAAGGGTGAAATTTCAATTCACAAGCCATGGCTGTGGAGCCAGTACAGCAAAAGTCACACTACTGTCAGCTTGGTCCCATCGCTGCGCTGGAAAACCCAGCCAATCATTTTGGCTTTGAGGTAGAACTTCAGATCTGTTTCCCACAGGGAACCCCAGCTGCAGAGCTGAGGGGCTCTCCACCTGTCCATTAACACCTTCCACCACAGGAGACAAGCACAGAGATAGCACTATTTTCTCTTTAAGAAGCAGCTTGATGAAACCATCTCCTGAATGGAAATTTACCAAGTAGCATCTGGAGCCAGCCGACGGGAACTGGCCACTGCACTCTGATCAGGTAACTTGCGCCCACGTCTCCAGCCTCCCCTACCACCTTCTCTCATTTCATTCCATCACCACATATTCACCAACACCTTGGCTTTGGCTCAGCCCTCAAACCCATACTCGAAGTCACCGTCCTGTCCCCACCATAATTCATTGCTCGAAGGCTGCCCCAGACCTGCCACTCCAGTCCACTTACACAAAATGTTCTCTGGTTGCCCAGACCTGCTTACATTTTCCTACTCTCAGGGAAGGAATCGAGGGCCTCAATGACCTCTGCTGTTTAGGCTCCCTCCGTGTGGTTTCTGTCAGAGCTGCAGCTACATGGGCACATCCCATGCTTCCCTGTGTGTGGCCTGCTCTCCTGTCCTTAGCTGCCTCCGAGCTCTTGATCTGGGGCTGCTCCAGATAAGCGTGCGACCTCAGCAGTGGGAACCCACTCCTGCTCCTCAAGTTCACACATACTTCCTTTTCCAAGAGCACGGGCTTGGCCTAAAGCGTGACCGTAGCCTTGTTTCTGCCCCTGGCTTTAAATCACAGGGGAGATAAACGAAGCTCCCTCCTAGTCTCCCCCGTTAAGCGTGCAGGTATAACTTGTTTTGCACAATGTATGTAATCCAGGGAGACAAAGGCGTTAACCTAATTTGTATAAATCTTAGCATAAACACTGGGAAGTCATTACTGTAAAAGCCTCCAAAAAAGTGAACTCTTCCACTTGGGCATGGAAAGATTTATTCCCTTCTTAATCTTTCTTCCTCCCTGTACCTCTGCTGGGCTTCCTTTTTGCACAATGTTGGGGATTGAACCCAGGTCCTTCACACTGAGCTATATCCCAGCCCTTTTTAATTTGAAATACAGTCTCATAGGCTCAAAATTGTGATCTTCCTGCCTCAGTCTCTCAGAGTCTAACTGGGATTGCAGTGTTTCTTAATCTATTTTAAAATTCTGAGGTAGACATAAGTACACAGCAGGGGTGTGGTGGTACACACAGGTGATCCAGCACTCTGGGGACTGAGGCATGATGTAAAGTTCAAGGTCAGCATGACGGCCAATTTAGTGAGATCCTGTTTCAAAATAGTAATAACAATAATAACCAAGGGCTGGGGAGATAACTGTGTGGCACAAGTGCCTGCCTGGCAAGTGCAAGGCTGTGAGTTCAAACCCCAGTCCCACACACACAAAAATAATAATCATAATAGTACCAACAGCAATAACAATAAAGGGTGGAACGCCTATAATCCCAGCACTTGAAAGACTGAGGCAGGAGGATCAGGGTGAGTTCGAGACCAGCCTGGGCTACAAAAGTGAGCTCAAGGCCAGCCTGAACTGCATAGCGAGACTCTGTTTCAAAAAGACAAAAAAAAAAAAAAAAAAAAAAAAAAAAAAAAAAAAAAGAGAAGGGTGGAGATGCAGCTCAGGGTGAAGGACCTAGGTTCAACCCCAGTACTGTCTATGTATATCTGTAGCTAATCCGTATCTATATCTATAGAGACCTAGTTCAGCAGGTGAAATGTGTCACTAGTGCTCAATCCTGACCAGCACTTAACCAAACAGAAGCAATGTGGCTATGCATCATATGCAATAAAAATATTCCCTCAGGAGCTGGGGAGATAGCTCCATGGCACAAGTGCCTGCCTGGCAAGTGCAAGGTTGTGAGCTTGAACCCCAGTCCCGCAAAAAAAAAAAAAAAAAAATTCCTTCATACCTTCATACAGTTGTATATGAATGGGTATACATACAGATATAGTTGCATAAAAATACTAAATCGTGACCTGGCATGGTGGCACATGCTTGTAATCCTAGCACTTGAGAGGCTGAGCAGGAGGATCAGGGTAAGTTTGAGACCAGCCTGGGCTACAAAAGTGAGCTCAAGACCAGCCTGAACTGCATAGCTCAAAAAGACCCCCCCCCCAAAAAAAGGAATCGCGATATAAAATGAGCATGGTGAAAATTTGCAGGTCACCAACACATGCTAAGATTATTGAAACATTTCCTTGAATATTAGATTTATTTAAGATGTGTCCAAACAACTTGTTTTATTACTCTATGCCAATGTTTTCTAATTGTATTTTCTGTAGCGCTAGGGATTTCAGCCAGGCCCTCCTGCACGGTAGGAAAGCACTCCACACTGAACATCTCCACTCTTCCAAGTGTTCACTTAGACCCAAGGTCTTCCCACCTTTAAATTCTGCTTTTATATTCACCTACACACACATTCACACACATAATTGGAGCACTTTGCATGAAATAATACTTAGCCTTACTGTCTGCCTTGCTTTCTGATTATTTCCTGTTCTGTTTTTCAAAATGCTGATCATGACCTATTAAACTAATTTCATTACCCACTGAAGAGCTATGACTTGGCTCAACTCCGAAATGCACCTCTGGGAAAAAAGGAGAATGACCCTACTTTCCAACCAAGGATCGTAGCACGAACTTTGCCAGAATGTGGAGCCGGGACCAGTGCCATCAACAGTGCTTATGCTTGCTCTGGAGCCACGCTGGAGGGGAGAAGACTGGCCTTGTCGGCTTGTGAAATGAGGGCGCAGAGCAGGCTGCATTAATTTGCATTCTCCCCGGAGAAAAATCCAGGCAAAGGCCTGAAACAACTCTCCCCTGGCAGTCAAGTGAGCCAACAACGTCCCTTCCTCCTCCCAGGACTGTCAGAGCGCTTTTCTCTGGTTTCAGCAACACTCCCACCTCCCAGGAGGCCTCACTTCCTGGAAACCTCAGTTGGGGCTCAGGCCTACCCGTCTCAGGCCTACCCTCACTCCTGCCGTGGGTTACAGGGTTCTCACTTCCACCCGACAGCTGTAGGCCTACAGCTGCAGCCATGCACCCGCGCTCTGCTGGAGATGGGGGTGAAAAGCCGGCCATTGCCCAGAGCCACCTTACAAATCACAAGAACTAGGCCGCATGGACCTAGTTGTGCTTCCAAGGGGAGTCCCTGGGCCTCTGAAGACAGCCCCTCTGTGAACTTCCACAGCACAGAAGTGGACACAGCTAGACAGTGGAGTATCCGCACTTAGCACTTAGTAACTTGCCACCTGATCAAGTGTCCTACCTGTGTCAGCAGAGAACAGGGCAGGGGCTGCACACGTGACTCTGAGGGGTAGGGTCCCAGAAAAGCCACGACAGATAAGAGGCCAGGCCAGGGGAAAACAGGCATTTCCATAACATATAGGAAACAGCCACAACTCTATGGTTAAGGGTCCTCAGAGGAGAGGATGGTAGAAGGGGCAGACTCTCGCAGAGGTGGGTGGATGGCAGTGCCACTCACTGGACTATGAGATTTGGGGTTGGGAGAGAACTGTTGGGCAGATTACAGAAGTAGGAGGTGAAGGAACTTATGTGTTAACAAAATAAATGTCCAAAACCGGGCGTGCTGCTGCATGCCTATGATCCCTGCTCCAGGGCAAGCTGAGGCAAGAGGATAACAAGTTCAAGCCCAGCCTGGGCAATTTACTGAAAGCATCTCACAAATAAAATAAAATTAAGGATATATATATATATATATATATATATATATATATATATATATATAACTACAGGGGGTGTAATTTAGTGGTGGAGCGCTCCGGCTTAAATCCTCAATACTGTAAAGAAAAAAAATCCTATGGCGCACGCCTGTAATCCCAGCGCTTGGGAGGCTGAGGCAGGAGGATCGGTGCAAGTTCGAGACCAGCCTGGGCCACAAAAGTGAGCCCAAGGCCAGCCTGAACTGCATAGGGAGACACTGTCTCAAAAAGACAAAAAAAAAAAAAAAAAAAAAAAAAAAAAAAAAAAAAAAAAAAAAAAAAAAAAAAAAAAATTCCTAAAGCAGGACCTAGTCACAAAACGCTGCAGATCTTTTGCAGTAAGGTAAGGACTAGAAGTACATTAGTAATAGATAACGCGATCCAGGACACATCTCTAAAATTTGGCAAGCACGACGAAATCTGGCAGCTGCCTGGGAGCAGAATCTAGCGTAATCCGGTGCCTCCGGTTCAGCGACGAGGTCAAAGGTGAAGGTTGCGTGGGCGGCCCCAGGAGCTGCCTGCACCCGCCACCAGCTCCGCAGTGCTCCCGGAGCCAGAGGGGAGGTGAAAGCTCGCCCCGGTCTTGCATCAGACGAAAGGCGGTTCGCTTCTGCAGAGCCAAGTAGGGCCGTCTTTACGCTTCTGGTCCACAGCCGCGAGACCCGCCAGCGCGCCCCAGCAGGAAAAAAATCTTGAGGCCCAAAGGGGGTCGCCAGTTCCCGGCTCCCAGCGCGAAGGCCACTCTGGCCCCCTCCCCCACGCCCTACAAGGGAGGCGGGGGGCTGGGCGGGGCGGCGTCCCGTGCTACGGCTACCATCAGATGGTAAGTGCAGAAGGCTCGCCCGCATCCCGCCGGCAGTCCTGCAGCTCCAGCGAGGGCAGGAACGGTGCGCGCGGGAGCCGAGCCAACGCGGAACACGCGGCAGCAAACTGCACGGAAAGTTTGCATCCTGCAGCTCGCAGCCATTTGTTCCTCCCCTTTCTCCTCCCGCCCCTGTAAATCCCCAGTCTCTGGAGGCCCGGGAGATGACTGATACAGGAGGGGACAGGGAAGGGAATGCGCTGACCTGGGAACAGCCAACTGGTTTTGGAGGAACATACCCCGAGCGCCCCGTTTTCTCCAGCCTCTTTTACCTGCAGCTCGGCTATCAGCTCCTCTTTGCTCAAGTTCTGCTTTTCCACCACCTGCAGCCCTCCATCTTGCAGGATCTTTCGGCAGCATGGGTCCAGGCTGTCGCTGATGAGCACTTTGCGCAGATTTGCGAAGGCCATTGTTGTAGGACTCGATTCTGCCGCAGTCGGAAGACAGAAACGCCTCAGGCAAGAAGCTACAGTTCGCGCCGGCTGAACCGAGTAACTGGGCAGGATTCTCAGTCTCCCGCTCCCCCTTCCATCTCCCCGCCTACTCCTAACGGCTCGTTTTGATTCGAGAAAAAGCTCAAACTCTGTGACTCCGCCTCCTCGAGGACCACGCCCACTTTATTCTCAGCCGGCGGCGAATTTCTTAAACTCGGCAAGGGACGCTCTTAAACTTGGTGAATACTTAAAAATTATGTTGGCCCTGAGTCCTATCTAAAAATCTCTCTCCGTGAGGGAAGTTTCATTGTCCCGTCTTTCCTCCTAAGGACTCATTCAGTTACTTAAAACATTATTTTGAGGGTAAGAAGACTTCCAATTAGACATTGAAAAGGGTTCAAAGATCAAAAAGCTTCGTTTTAAACTTCATTCGCCTAATACATAAGAATACACAAACACAATAAGAAATATTTTAGGGCGCCGGGCGTGGTGGCGCACGCCTGTAATCCTAGCACTCGGGAGGCTGAGGCAGGAGGATTGGTGCGAGTTCGAGACCAGCCTGGGCTACAAAAGTGAGCTCAGGACCAGCCTCAACTGCATAGCGAGACCCTGTCTCAAAAAGACAACAACAACAAAAAAAGAAATATTTTACAGTTTATTTAATTTACTCATTTATTTACAGTAATGGGGATTGAACCCAGGGCCTCTGAGCTACATCCCAATCCATTCATCCATCCATCCATCATTCATTCATTCATTCATTCATTCATTCATTCATTCATTCATTCAGAGACAGCTGCTAAATTGCTTTAGGTAGGTTCAAGCTTGGGATCTTCCTGTCTCTGTATCCCAGAGTTCTGGGATTACAGGTGGACAACACCATGACCAGCTCACGCACTCTCCTTCAACCTGTTACCTACAAACTATTTTGTTAACACAGGGCTTGCACAACAATCTCATTGTGTGGCTTGGGTCTGTTTCCAAAGTGTGGTGGGCCATTAAACAAGAGAAAATATGCCCAGGTGACCAGGCATGTGAGATCCTCGAGGACATGGTATAGGCCTGTAATCCCAGCACTCTAGAAGGCTCAGGCAGAAAGATATATGGCAACTCAGTGACTTAGTAAGATTCTATTGTATATAATTTAAATTTTTTAATTTTATCATACATTTTGAGTGAGCTGAAGATGTAACTTAATGCAAAGACCCTGGACTGTAAAATAAATGTAAATGAGCCTGGCAGTGGTGCATGCCTGTAAGCCCAGCTATTGGTGAGGCTGAGGTGGGGAATCACAAGTTTGAGTTCAGCCTAAGAAACTTAGCAACATTCTATCTCCAAATGAGGGGTTGAGGGGGGGAGAGGCTGGAGATGTAGCTTAGTTGTATTTACCTAGTATACATGAAATCCTAGGTGCAGTCTCCAGTATTACAAAAAGTTCATTAATTCAAGGCACTAACAGGGAGTGATTTTAGGGGGCATGTTATGATCAAGAGTACTGACTGAGTGGAGCCTTTATATATTACAAAGACTATCTCCTTTATAACCGAGTTTTAGAGATAGGGAAATTTCTCTCCCTCTCTCTGTGTTATTGTCTCCATCCATTAAAAAACGTGAGGGAGGGAGGACTTTGGCCTTCTTGGAGTACAGTAATACCTTAGTTTACAAACTTAATTCTTTCCATCGTCAGTTCTGGTCACAAGCTGAATTCCATGAGAACCAAATCAAATTCAGTAGTTAAGTTCAGTGTTTACTATATGGAGAAATTTGATTTGGTTCTTGTTGAATTTGGTTTGCCATCAGAATTGTGGAAAAAATTAAGTTTGTGAGAACTGGAGGGATAGCTTGGTGGTCTAAGTATCTGCCTGGCAAGTGCAAGGACCTGGATTTGATTGCCAGCACTACATGCTATGCTGGCCCAGAATTCAGAGCACCAAGCCAGCCCAGAAACAAGGTATGGTGGCCCAAGTCTGTAACCCCAGTGCTGGGGAGGTCAAGACAGAAGGATCACTATGACTCTGAGCTGCCTAGTGAGACCCAGGGATTCCAGGGCCACCATGGCATGCGGTACTGGGGATTGAACCTTGGTCCTTGCCCTTGCCACACAGCTGCTTAGACTGCTGAGCTATCTCCCCAGCCCTTTTACTTTCTTTTCTTTTTTTCCTCTAAGGTACCAGGGTTTGAATCCAGGGCCCCACACAGGGCTACAGCCTTAGTTTTAAAAACTATTTTGGGGGGTTGAAATAGCTCAGGGGCACAAGTGCCTACCTGGCAAGTGCAACGTCCTGAGTTTGAGCCCTGGTTCAAAAAAAAACTTTTTTATTGTGAGACAGAGTCAATAAACTGCCCAGGATGGACTGGAGCTTGAGACTACTATTTTAGCCTCCCACAGTTCTGGATTGCAGGCATGGGGGCCACCATACCTTGTTAAGGCAAGTATACATTGTCATGCAGCTGTTGTTGGTTCTTTCCTGAGACAGGGTCTTACTATGTAGATCAAGCTTGCCTTGAATTCATTTTGTATCCCAGGATGGCCTTAAACTTTTGGCAATTCTACTGCTTCAGTCTCCTAAGTACTGTGATTACAGGTGTTATGGATCCACCACGCCTGGCTGTAGCAGATACTTTTGAGAAACAGAAAATGAATTGACGGGGGCCTGGGACATAGCTCAGTGGAATAAGTGCTTGCCTGGCAAGCACAAGGTCCTGAGTTCAATCCCTGGTACCACCAAAAAAAAAAAAAAAAAAAAAAAAAAAAAAAAAAAAAAAAGAATTGAATAGTGGCCCGCATCTGTAATCCTACCACCTCAGGATTGCATGTTTGAGGCAAAACCAGGCTGTATAATGAGCTGAAGGCCAATCTGGACTCACACACACACACACACACACACACACACACACAAACACGCACACAGATGAGTAGAATAAAGTAGAGAAACAAACAAAAAAATGAATGATTCAACTAGGTATAAGGGAGTAGACCTGTTGTCATAGTGACTTCAAGGCCTGATACAGGAAGATCCTTTAAGGAGTTGGAAATTAGCCTCAGCAATAGAGCTGAACCTCATCTCAAAATTAAATATGTACATATATATATTTAATATATATAATAATAATATATATATATTATTTTATATATAAAATTATTGCCGGCTCAGCCTGACCTGAGGGCAGGGCTGGCGCAGCATGTGGTGCCAGGGGTTGAACCACAGTCTCTGCGGCTGTCTAAGCTTCCCTAAGCAGGTGCTTTAGATAGCTGGGCCATCCCACTGGCCCCTGAATTAAATAAATAATAAAACGAACCAGAGGAGAGATCCAGCCTACAGCAGCATCCCGCAGATCTGTGACATCCTCATCACCACAGGAGAGAGCTGACTGGGGCTGGAGGAACAGGGGTCCTGCTACCATATGTGAGATGACCTGGAGTATTGCCCCTGCCCCACGTGCAAGACCAGGAACACAGGAATTTACTCTCAGATGCAATCTTGATGTGATTTGCCAATTTTGCATTATAATTATCTTTCCTTTTTGGATTTTTTCAGGGTTTGCAGTTTTCCCCTACTTTATTTTCCTCTTCTTTTAGTTTTATTTTGCATTTGATCTTTTCCCAAATTGCAATTTTTCCTTTCTTTCATTTTTGTTTTTGCTGTCTGTCTTTGTTCTTCTTTTTCCTGTTAGTTCTCTCCAGTGACTATTCTGTTTTGCTATTAATTTCCTTCTACTCTTTAACAGGATCCCCTATGCTTCTTTTCTCTTCTTCTTCTCACCTTTCACCAATTAATTTTTCAAATGTGTTTTGAGAATCCCCTCCTTTCCAAGTGGAACCACTAAGCATTGTGAGTCTATGTGGCAGACTGACAACTGGTGGTCAACCTGCTATACTCACTGGAAGTGAACTAGCATGGTGGTGGGTGTGTGAGGTCTGCCTGAGGATCCTTGCCAGCAGGATGAGAAGAAGAACTAGAGAAGCAGACAGTCGGCTGTTACAGAAGCTGCTTGGAGAAGCTGTTGGGGAGCTATTGGAAGCTGCTGGCTCTCTTGGGGTATTTTGTTGGAGGACCCTTTCATACTGGCTTTCCTAATGAACAAAGCTATTCAAGTCAGAGAAGGAGCTCAGGACCTCACTGTCACTGAGTGTGACTAGGGTTCACTCTGAGAGAACTCTGATCCTTACTTTGAGCATCACTTCCAAGCCCCGAAGGGGAAGATGGTGCACTGCTTGGTCTCCTGAAGAACCTGGTCACATTGATTTTCCTGATGGGAACTCAGATTTCCACATCATTGGAGGAGCTTGGGATGGTTGTGGTATATTTTGGGGGAGGGGGGCTCTGATTGTTGTTTTGAGCATCACTTCCTGGTTCCAGGTCAGATGCCTGCTAGCACAGATCCTTTATCCCACTGGTCCAGACTTTCTAGTTTCCACCACTGACCTTTGGGCCTTCCCAGTGCAGAGCTGGGAAGCAGGCTGGCACAAGACACTGCTGTGGGCTTCAGGTATGGGGAGCTGCTTTTCTCTTGTCTTTATTTTCTCCCAGGGACCACTGAGAGACCAAAAGATCCCTACATTTGAAGTCTGCAACAGGGACCCCCACTAAGGAGATATGGATCCATGCAAGGACTTTCCCTGGAATTTTGCTGCTAACAGGGAGAGTGAACGGATTAGGGAGTCAACAGTTAGTAGCGTAGGGGCCCAGCAGGATGGCTCAGTGGTCTAAAGCGCCTGCTTAGGAAAGCTTAGGTGGCTTCAGGGACCATGGTTCGATCCCTGGCACCACATGCTGCATCAGCCCTGCCCTCAGGGCAGGCTGAGCCGGCCATATAAATAAATAAACAAACAAAAGTTCTGAAACAAGAAAAAAAATTAAAACAATTCTAAAAAAAAAAAAGAAAAACAGTTAGTAGTGGAGTGTTATATTGGCAGTTCTGAGGTGAAAACATGAGGCACGGAGGTCTACTGACCTTAAAATATATATGAATATAAAGGAACTTAAAGAGAGAAACAGGCTTGAGAAAAGCCAAAAGGGAGAAAGTTAGATTGAGTTGAAAATGGGACCAATGGTGGATCCAGAACCACTGACGTCTATAGAGTATGTAAGTGTATGTAGAAACGTTGGTTGTTTGATTGGCTCCTGTATATACATTACTTTCTAAGACCATCATAAAGGACATAGTGTGGAGCACTATTTTAAAATAAAGTCCCACATGGGACAAGGAGGGCAGAGCAAAGGTGCAGCAGATAGAGTTAAAACCCTCTGGCTTTGCTCAATTAGATTTTTTTTTTTTTTTAAAGCAAAAATTTCTTTCAAATTGTGAGCAGTTGGTTCCAGGTGGTGTGGTGCCGCTGGGGGGAGGGGCACAAACTGGGTTCAGGGTGACCCTTGCTCCCGTCCTAGGCAGACCCTCCTGGATTTCTCCAGCTGCTTGTGTCAACGTGTGCCCAGTCTCATGTAAAATGCTTGGTAAAAATGTGAGTAAATTTAATTTAAAATATAAAAATGCCGTACCAGATTATGACATTTCTTTAATGGGACACCTGAGACCGGCGTCATTTCACAGTGTTGCCCTGATCATGGTGGAGATTGTCAGGGAGGTGGTTCCTGGGTGGCACCTCAAGTGACCTGGGAAGTATGGCTTAGAACTGTAAT